>JAUMHA010283363.1:0-14888 GCA_032359765.1 Saxidomus gigantea | reverse complement strand
TTGAAAGAAGTCAAAGAAAATGTACATTATGTACGACCAATGATATCGAAGATGAATTTCATTTTATACTGATATGCCCTATGTATAGTGATTTTAGAAGTATATTTATTTCAAGGTACTTTACAATTAACCCTAATGTTTATAAATTCATACAATTGTTAAATTCAGAGAGAAAATCAGTATTGCGAAATTTGGCAATATTTTGTATAATATCGTTTGAAAGGCGTGATAATAATATGGAGTAAAAAGTCTCTACCAGTACTTATTATTATAAAAGTCAACGTAATAAGGGTATCATATTGTGTTTTGTATTGTGACCTTAAGCTTTATGTGAACTGTAGAATTATGTTGTTATCTCATTCACGCAAATTACATCTCATAGTTTGTAGGATTTTGTTTGATTAACTACGGTCAGTCCAATAGATCAATAACAGTAGTTTATATTCTGCAACTACTAACACTGGATTTTAATGGCGAAAAACGCATCGGACTTTATAATATATAGTAGGCAAGAATTTACTGTAAATATATTTCTGTTCAATGATAATTAGGTAACTACTGTGTTACAGACACTCTCAAACCTTTTCAAGCGTTTACAAATATATGTCTTGTTTATCAAGAAAGTATTCTTTTTTTTTAGTTTACATTTTCTGATATGTTTATTACTTCTTAACGCATGCATTGCTCTTTACCTGTATGTAACATGTATGTTATGACGATGAGTAATGTGCTCAAGTCAAAATAAACTATATGTTCTGTTCTGTTCTGTTCTGTTCTGTAGCATACTCCGTTTTAATGTTTTTAAGGAGTAATTGCCCTTTGATAACTTTTTCATTTACGTTTTCTCAGCAACCACATGCAGGAATTCTACAAATTTTCATCAAATGCAACATTAAGATTTTATGTTCAGGACTTGATTAAGAATTGAAATGGAACATTATCAACAGTTTTAGAGTAGTCCGAGGATGTTTTAAGAACGCTCTTAAGTTCTTAAAAATGGTCTTGAACATCATACGAATTGTTCATCAACTTGTATTTTCTCAAAATGCTTGATAACATTTCAAGAACATCATATGATCCGTTTAGGAACTCTTTATATGGAGATTTTAGTCTCCTATTAGTGAACACCAGGGGAGACTTCATGTTTATCCTTCGTCGGTCTCGCTGGTTTATGTCCGTCCATCTGGAAAGTATGGATCTGTAATAATACTGCTACTATTATTGATAGACCTGCAAAGAAGGCAATCTGTATATCGTGCACATGTCAATATTGTGACTGTCGTTGTGCAATCATTGCACCCATCACTGAATTTTTTTTTTTTAAAATACTGATTCATTTAAAGCATAGTTCCAAATATATTCTTGTACAATGATTCAAGATTCAGGAGCATTATTTGACTGCTGGGAGTGATTTATGATAGTACCAAAACGGAAACAATGATAAGAACGCGATAGATAATACTAAATAAAGCCTTGTGGCTAAAATGTATGTGTGGAAACACAGTTCTATATTTGTACGGAACCATGTCTGTCTTATTTACATCTGTACACCGCACTTCTTTATACATTTTAAACTTTTAAAATTGCCACACAGCATGTCTTGCAACTTTACTTACAGTGACAGTTTCTTTTAAAGCGATACCGTTCAAAGTGCCCATTTTTATAAACTTTATAAACATGTTTCTCTTAGAATATTTTCATAGACAAAAAAACCCATATAAATCTGTGTAACAGTTTAATTCCAATTTAAAACGTATGTTACATATACTTCTGACTTGTATTTGTATCTATAATATGTCAATGCGAGAAATCGTTCTGTACAACTTATTTCTTATATGTTTTAAAAGCATCTACTGTGTAAGAAAGCTACATTTTTGAGCGTACGTCAAAATTGCCATTTTGAAGGGCACTATAACTTTAATGATATCCGACAAATAAGAATTATGAAATGCCCTGGAACACTACACTACATTCTTTTGTAACAGTGGTGCAATAGCACTCAGCCAACTTTTCAGTCTCAAGAATGGTTCAATTCTGCCACCGCTTTGATATTTCAATATACGTAAGGTATGACACGTCCGCGCTAGGATTCGCACGACCGTTTATGTCGTAACCATAATTAGACAGCACTACTTCACTTTGTTTACCAAAGAAAAAGATTAAAAATTCAACCGAAGTATAACTTCATTTCATACTGTCACAGTGTGAGGCAATTTTGTTTATTCATTTAATGTACCGTATCCTGTAGAGATTTCGCAAACGTCTCTTTTCAGAATGCTGCCTGAACGTCGTAAGTAAACAAAGACTAATCCATTCAGTTTCGCCAATGTCGGCCTACAGGAATCAATTCGGTATTCAATGGACGGTTTAGAGCGCAACGATATTGTAGAGTGCAATCTCTAAGTGTTTTATTGTGTTCAATGATTAAAGGTTATAATTGTGTTTGTCGTTCAACCATAAAACAATAACAAAAATAAAATTCCATCTGTTCAATTTGTCGATCACAAACTTGTTGTAATAAAACGTATTGTATAATGTTCAATGCTGTTCAATCATTGATACTTTTTGCATATGATAAGATCCGGTCACAGTGAACTATCACAAGTAAAAACGTTGCAAAACTACCTTATTAAACACACAGAGATAAAATATCTAAAATCCAACAATGTCTGCCATTTCTACATCAATTCGAACACTGTTACTGTATTTATTTGAATATCTAACTACTAGTCAAAATTGTATACCTATTGCTAAAATTGAAATGATACTTTTAAGACATAATCTGATATAGCTACATAAAGCATCTATGAATTTTAATTATTTTGGCAATATAACCAGGTATGAGACCTTATTAAAGATGGTTATTTTCTCTATATACGAGTAATATTTGGCATTTGTTACCAAATGTCTTGTTTATATGTTGTGAATACTATTCATCAACCAAAATATAGTTATTGTCTTGTATTTAAGTGTGTCAAATAGAAATGTGAATAAACCAATTAATCAAATCTGCTTGGCTATGAAATAAAAAGTATCTATATATCTATGACAGGGCATGTTTACGGACGTGTCACTATACACCATGAGCGTCTAAAAGCTTAACAATAAAATACTGATCTGTTTGTGATTGTTATGCTCATATGGCACTAGAAATTGATTTATAATAAATTATCGTGCGGTCATAGTATTTAAAAGATAGAACAAACCCACAATGGGAGTACTGTCACGTTTTCATGAAAGAGGTTTTTATCAGAGCAAATATCCGTCAGGTCATTTCAATACTTGCTTTCTGCTACATGACAGTTATATTGTAGTACAAGAATTTAAACTGCATTGGTATCTGAACATGACAATGCCCTTTGGCTTGTTATATATACGTGATTCATGATTGTATGCTCCTTTGTGATGTTTTGATAAGATTTAACATGAACAATTCTGTACGACAACTGCCCCATTGCTTCTTTTTTATGATAGTAGTCAGTATTTGTATTTATTGTTTAAATTGTCAGGTGAATTGCTGACACATTGTCTTGCATGTTCACTATAAATGAACATGTGTTATGGGTAAAAAACTAACTAAAAACCTCATTTTGCAGACAATTATTATTACTATTTTATAAAAAATGATTATTGTGAATATACCTTTTGTGTGTGTTTGTGACCAGCTAGCCTTTCGAAGAAACAATGTTGCTTTGGGTATAAATGCCATTCACATGTAGCAATATACAAATAGGGTGGGTCAAGCTCTGGATATATCATAAGAAGATGTTTCTTTTTAATCCAATAAGTTTAACACTATTAGTATCTTTGAAATCATCAAGGATTTAGAACCGTAGTGAAACAATTAAACTAAAATCGAACTACTTTTATGAATGAATGCGTAAATTCATACACTACTACAGGAAAAAGGAAAATCATTAGTTTCGTTATATTGTTGCTATTATTACAGGAATATGGTATGCAAGAAAAAGAAGCCATCACTGGCTGCATGTATGGATGGGAATATCTGGGTAAAGGGTAACTGTGTTGGCGGTAACGGGACTCTACCACCTGCAGCCAGTGAAATATTCTTATTCGACGCCGCTAGTCGAGTATTTGGAATGCAAAATAAATTTGATCCGTGGACGCGAGTCTATGAATAGTTTTGTAAAAAATTAGAATTTAAACACGTAGTTTTTCTACATTCCATGCCTCCAGGACCTGAAGTTTGATTTGTACACAATCTAGAAGAAAAGATAAGTAAATCAAAACAATGTCCGCAAACTAAACTCCTTAATACATGCAATAAAAAAATAAAAATAAAACGACAAGATGAAAATCAGACTGAATAGATTTTTCAGAGTCGAAATGTAGATTAGTGCTTACAACTGTATAAATTCCTTTAAAATATCACCAGGTGTTATTTTTTGTATAATTTATTTAATTCATATAAGTCATGTTGATAAAGAATAGCATTTATTGTGATGTAAAGTTAGATTTTATGAATAAATGTAGTTAAAACTGCTCCTGTGCGATATAAAAGGATACTAGTTGATATGCTGTTTGTCTTATAATTCAAATGATCACGATCCAGTTTTTAGCGCAACAAACGTGGACATTTCGTTAAAGGTTTGGATTATGTTCTATGTTTTTAAAAAATACAAATGAATACACTGTCTTGTGTACCAATTAAAAGACGTAGTGTAGAAGGTCGCAAATATTATAAATGGCGACGGCGTTGGTTTCTATATCTACACTTATTGGAATATTTGAGTGCAATCTGATAAAGCAGCCGATTTCAAATCTGTTCAGATGTTTAGTTTATACTAATTTATGTTAGCACACTTGTGAAGGAAGCTTGGAACTTATCGAGTCACTCTCGAGTCAGCTTCCTGTAAAAACCAGTACTGGTGTCATATGGAAGTACGGTCGTGACCCAGTAGTGCTCGAACCCGCAACCTCCGGGATGAGCGGCCGACACATTAACCTCTACACCACCGCTCCGCTTTTAGATGCACCTTTTAGATGTTTAGGTGCATCATGAAGTAAGCAGCGTCCATTTGCATATCTGTCTTTAGTCTTGTAGTTTGCCTTGTGGCCCAAAATACATGTGTCTGATTCACAGACAGAAAATATGTCATACTGATAAGAAAACTAACGCACCCACCAGCTGTAAATAGACGTGACTGAATCACTTTCTGATAAGTTATTGGTATGGCGTCTGGAGAGCAGGTTTTGGTCGCTTTCTCATTTGAGTATTTAGACAGCATATATAAAAGTTTTATCAAGTTCTGTTGCTATGTCGAGTTTGATAACCGCCTCACCACAAAGTAACGCAATATATGCATGCCACGTGATGGTGTACCATGCATAAAACGTGATATGATGTGATGATATGTCACGTGGCATGATGTGATGCGTAACATCTTGATCGTGATGATAATTTTGTGATATGATTGCAACGTGATGTGATGATATGAGATATAATATAATGGTACATGGTGGTCTTGAAATGTGATGATATACGTGATACAAAATATGTGATTATACCATTATATGCTATGAGATGATATGTCATGAATCTGATGATTGTGAGATTATGTGTAACATTATGTTTTGCCAGCTATATATGTGATTTCAAGTTATGGTACCTAATTTCTAGGTCCATTACTAACACGAAATCGAATTTTCTTTTAAATCTGGAATCGTAACCGGCTTCTTCTCAGAAGAAAACATATGACATACTGCATTACATGCGACCATATTGTGTTGGAAATTTGAGTTTAACAAAAGAAGTAATAAATTATATTTTGCCTTTTCAAAAACGAAAGTAGGTTTCCCCGTTTTCAAATAACTTTGTAATTTTCCAGAAATCTCCAATAGAGAGGCTGTAAATACGTAGTACACAAATAAGCATGCCAATTTTTAGAATTAGAATTGAAAACATTTACTTCCAATGATGTGCAAAGTATATGTCTAACTGTTTACAACATTCAATAAAGCGAAAGAAGGACAAAAAGACCACCCATGTTAATCTAAGGAAATACACAAACATTCACTCGTTTTTCTTCAGCAGTATTTCAAACAAGAAAATACTCCACAGCTATTGTAAAGTTTTAGTAGCAAGTTTTAAACTGTATTTCCCTGTTATAATTTCAGATTAAAAGAAAATTCGATTAGGTAATACTAATGAACCTTTAACCAAATAACAAAAAACAAACGGGCACATGTTGCATTTAGATATAATTGTAAACAGTTTCCAGTCCAAGTGCTAAATCAATGTTTCTAATGACGGTTATATCACCATTGTAAAGAATTCAACACGATTTCAGTGTTAGTTGAGTGGAGTTAGGCAAATAAACCAGTTAATGCAATATATACATATTTAGTGTTATAAATACGTTCGTTTGTTTTGTTTTTCTTCAAATTTAATCTTGAAAAATATTCTTGATAACTTTGCGAAAAGGCATCAACTATCTGAAGAGATCTATTACGTAGATGCTTCATCTTCTTCCGGATCAGATAAAAAGGAAATAGAAGCAGTAGTGTTTGCAAACGAACACTTTAGGTCACACCAATAGAACTTGAACACAAAAACTGCCAGGAATTGATAAATGTCCGACGTTTTCAGTTTCACATGAGGAAATACAAAATAACAAAGAGATTTAAATGTGATGGCGTAAAACTCCGAAACGCGACTGAGATATTCAACAAAATAAAATAAAATCAAAGGGCGATAGTGACGTCATCGGCTCAAGATGTCGGCAGCTTGTTGAGGTAAGATAAAATGTTATTTTCATGCATTTAATTTAATAATAGCTGGTGCATATTCTATTGTATTGTAGCAGTTCTGATTTAACATTATCTTAGAAACAATAAAGACGGTATGAAATGTTAGCTTTTACCATTACCTGCAAAATGATAGCACTCTGTTTGATCATGCGATGACATCAAATACAGTGTCAAGAGTTGGTTTTTGTTATTTTGGTCCAGTGATATCCTTGAATGTTCGTACAGTAGATTGCCATACAGTTTTTCTTTGCATGAGGTAAAGCTAAAGATAAAGGTAAAGACTCGATAAGCTCAAAGCTTTCTTCACAATCGAGGTAAAATAAATTAGTATAAACTAAACTAAAGATAAAGATGACTTAGTATTTGCCCTGCATTAAGTCTTTTTTTACTACATTTTATGACGTCATGCACAAACAAGTCTAAAGAGTCTCGCTCTATCAAGATAGAGTTATCCATGGAATAACCAGTCAGAGGTTTATGGCAAATAGACATGGAACATTTTAAAATTTCAGACATTGTCATTGGACAAAAATGTAGGGCAAACACTAATCTCTGTTAAACCTTAAAATCGTCAAAGGCAAGGGCAAATATTTTCAAAAATCGGGAACAAGCGGTGTATAATGTGTCATCTTTGACCTGGTTTATCCTTTTGAAAGCATCTCTTTTAGTGTTTAGCAAATATCTTAGTGAATTTCTAAATTTAAATGAGTATTTGTGTATTTGTTTTTAATTTTAGAGGCCTGAACACCTTCCATAAGCCTTGTATGTTTACACTCACAAAGTACACTACAGTAGGGTAAGCAAGCAATTGATTTAACTGGCCTGTAAGTGAGCTAAAGATCTCATACATGTCTAATATGACGATATTTCAAACTTGACATGAGAACAGTAAGTTGATGAAGTATTAACGTGTCGGTCAGACAACTTTGTTTTAGGCATTCTGTAAATGTTAACTATGAAGTCCATAAAATAATTACTCTTTTTGAAAGGGACACCCTATATGTATGCACGCAGGCATGACCTTGTATTCTGAAGCTTAAGCTGAAAATAAACGGTCAAAATACAAAAGGAGATATTGTGCTAATGATGTTTTAGACTCAATCTTAATATACTTCATCACATATCAATTAAGAAATATAAGGCAATAACTATGATTATTGAAAAACGATGCCTACCGTCAGGTGGACTGTTTTCCATATACAATATTGAAAGAATCTCAAAATCAGAATGTACATACAATAATTTATACATTTGAACTCTTATGGCCTTTACTAAATACTGTTCAAAGGAAATTCATCTTTAAGCAGGAAATTCATACCCATTGAAATGAGGCCCTGAAGGGGGTGACACTGTTTTACTTTTACACTAAGTTGTATGCCCTCCGAAGGGTGTCATATTAAAATCTAACCGTCAATCAGTGCGTCCGTCCTTACATAGTTGCGTGTCATAGAGTGTTATAGAGTTTATAGGTAATGGAACCCTCTATATACGCATATATTTGTGTCCGGACTGTACCTTTGACATACATTGAAGGATTTTAAAATAGCTTGGCTCAAATGTTCAGCACATCAAGATAATGTGTCGCTACCTCATACATGGAAGGATTTTAAAATTACATGGCACACTTGTTTAGCACATGGAGAGGGCACCTCTTTCGGAGGCATTTGTAACATGTGAGGGACAGCTTTGTTCCTATATGAGATATTTACGGGATAAGTACGCGATAAATAATTCTTATTAACGTCTTGTGGCTAAAATGTATGTGTAGAAACACAGTTCAAGAATTGTACGAAACCATGTCTGTCCTATTTAAACATGTAACTTACAGTGACACGTTATTTTAAAGTGATACCGTTCAAAGTGCCCATCACAACTTTAAAAACGTGCTTCTCCTAGCATAATGAACATTTTTATAGTTATAAACAAAACTTATACATCTGTTTAACAGTTTAATTCCCATTTAAAAAGTTTCACTATGTTTGACTGAAATCATCCAATCATGTGTTACGTATACTGCAGACTGAATTGTTTACCTATACTCTGTCATACAAGAAATCATTTCTGAAATGTTTTCAAAGCATCTACTGTGTAAGAAAGCTTCATTTTTGATTAAACGTCAATATTGCCATTCTGAAGGGTACTATAATTTTAATAATGTACGACAAATAAAAATTAAGAAATGCCCTAGGACAGACTAACACTTGTTGAAGTATCCTACAATTCACATGACCCCTCCGACGAAATAAAAACATGTCGCTACACTGCATTCTTTTGTAACAGTGGTGCAATAGCACACAGCCATTTTTCAAGTCTCGAGAATGATTCAGCTTTGCCACCGTTTTGATACTTATTTTTTTTAACAGACGTGACGTATGACAGGTGCGCTCTATCATTCGCTCGACCCGATATAACGTAACGATAATAAGACAACAATACTTCCCTTTGTTTACCAAAGAAAAAAAGATTTAAAATTCAACCGAAGTATAACTTCATTAATTTTCATACTGTCACAGTGTGAGGCAATTGTTTTTATTCATTTATAATGTACCGTATCCTGTAGAGAAGTCCCAAACGTCTCTTTTCAGAATGCTGCCTGAACGTCCCTCGTAAAGAGACATTAATCCATTCAGTTTCGCAAATGTCGGCTTACAGGAATCAATTCGGTATTTAATGGACGGTTTAGAGCACATCAATGTTCTAGACTGCAATCTCTAAGTGTTATAGTGTGTTCAATAATGAGAGGTTATAATTGTGTTTGTCGATCAACCATTAAACAAAACAAAAAAATCTAATTCCATCTGTTCAATTTGTCGATCACCAACTTGTGGTAATAAAACGTATTGTATAATGTTCAATGTTGTTCAATCATTGATATTTTTTGTATATGATAACGTCCGGTGATAGACAACTATCACTAGTGGAAATGTGGCACACCCACTAACCACTTACTAGCCTTTTACCTAATAGGGCTTTTGGTAGCAAAGGTAGTTAAAAGAGTAAGAAGTGAATGGGCAGATAATCATTAAATGAAATAGTAAATGTAAGGACTGAGTGCCAGTCTTCTAATCACTCAGTACCTTATTAAACACACAGAGATAAAATATCTAACGTCTAACAATGTATGCCATTTCTATATTAATTTGAATATTGTTACTGTATTTGTTACAATATTTACTACTGGTCAAATTCATCTACCTACTGCTTAAATGAAAATGATACCTTAAAGACATAGCTCCAGTGTTTATGTTTTACATATTCTGATAAAGCTACATAAAGCATCTATGAATTTAAATAGTTTTGGCAATATTGCCAGCAATGACATCTGATAAAAGATGGTTATATTTTCTATATACGAGTAATATTTGTGATCAACTGTCTTGTTTTTATGTATGTGAATACTATTCATCAACCAAAATATATTTTTTGTCTTGTATTTAACTGTGTCAAACACAAATATGAATCAACCTTTTAATCGAATCAACTTGGCTATGAAATAAAAAGTATCTCTTTATTTATGACAGGGCATGTTTACGGACGTGTCACTATACACCATGAGCGTCTAAAAGCTTAACAATAAACTACTGATCTGTTTGTGATTGTTATGCTCATATGGCACTAGACATTGATTTATAATAAATTATCGTGCGGTCATAGTATTTTAAAGATAGAACAAACACACAATGGGAGTACTGTCACGTTTTCATGCCAGAGCAAATATCCGCCAGGTCATTTCAGTATTTGCTTTCTGCTACATGACAGTTATATTGTACAATGTAGTACAATAATTTAAACTTCATTTGTATTTGAACATGAACGATGCTGATGACAAATGACTTTATGTGATTCACGAATTTCAATTTTATGTTCCTTTGTGGTGCTGTGATAAGTTTTAACATGCACAATACTTTAGGACAACTGCCCAATTGCTTCTTTTTTATGATAGTAGTCAGTATTTGTATTTATTGTTTAAATTGTCAGCTGAATTGCTGACACATTGTCTTGCATGTTTACTATAAATGAACATGTGTTATGGGTAAAAAAAACTAACAAAAAACCTCATTTTGCAGACACTTATATTTAAAAAAATGATTATTGTGAATATACTTTTTGTGTGTGTTTGTGACAAGCTAGCCTTTCGAAGAAACAATGTGGCTTTTGGTATGTTCACTATAAATGAACACGTGATCGGAGTAAAAAAACTGGGAAAAAATTCATTTTGCAGACACTTAGCGTATTATTTTACAAAATTATTATTGTGAATATACTTTTGTGTGTGTGTTTGTGACCAGCTAGCTTTTCGAAGAAACAATGGCTTTGGGTATAAAGGCCATTCACATGTAGCAATTAGAAATAGGGTAGGCGATAATCAAAACAGTCAAGCCCTAGATATCATAAGAAGATGTTTCTTTTTAATCGAATAAGTTTAACACTCGGTTTAAGCAGCCGATTTCAAATCTGTTCAGATGTTTAGATGCAGCATAAAGTAGACAGTGTCCATTTGCATATCTGTCTTTCGTTGTAGCCCAAAATACCTGTTTGTTTCTCAGACCGATAACATGCAACATTGAACAAGGAATCTAACGCACCAATCAGCTGTAAATAAATTTTACTGACTCACTCTCTGATAAGTTATTGGTATGGTGTCTGGAGAGCAGGTCTAGGTCGCTTTCTCATTTGAGTAGTGAGACAGCATATATAAAGCTTTGTCAAGGTATATAGCTATGTCGAGTTGTCAAGTTCTGTTGCTATGTCGAGTTGTCAAGTTCTGTTGCTATGTCGAGTAACCGGCGACATCACAAAGTAACACAATAATTTAATACCACGTGATGGTGTACCATGCATATAACGGGATATGTTGTTATGATATGTCACGTGGCATAATGCAATATGATGTGATGCGTAAAATCTTCATCGCGATGATAACTTTGTGATATGATTGCAACGTGATGTGATGAGATATAGTATAATGATACATGCTGTTCTTGAAATGTGATAATAGACGTGATGCAAAAGTTGTGATTATACAATTCTATGCCATGAGTTGATATGCCATGAATTGATGATGGTGGGATTATGTGTAATGTCATGATTTACCAGTCATATACATTGTATGTGATTTCAAGTTTTGTTACCTTATTTCACTTAAAGGTCCATTACTTACACCAAATCGAATTTTCTTTTAAATCTTGAGTCGTAACGGGCGCTTCCCAGAAGGACAAATATGACATACTGCATTGAATGTGATCATAATGAATTATAATTTATTTTGCCTTTTTAAAAACGAAAGTAGGTTTTTCGGTTTTCATATATCTTTGAAATTTTCAAGAAATCTCCCAGAGAGAGGCTGTAAATACGTTGTACACAAATAGGTATGCCTAATTTGAATTGTAATTGAAGAAATGTTATACGTCTGACTGTTTACAACATTCAATGAAGCGAAAGTAGAACACAAAGACCACCCAGGTTAATCTGAAGAAATTCACAAACATTCACTCTTTCTTCTTCAGCTGTATTTCAGGGAAATACTCCACGGCTATTTTAAAGGTTTAGAAGCCAGTTTTGAAATGTATTTCCCTGTTACAATTTCAGATTTAAAAGAAAATTTGATTGGTGATAGTAAAGGACCTTTTACAAAACAAAACAACAACAAACAAAGAAGCATTCATCGGTGCACTTTTTTTGCCTTCTGATTTGATTGTAAATAGTTTCCAGTCCACGTGCTAAATCAATGTTTCTAATGACGGTTATATCACCATTGTAAAGAATTCAACACGATTTCAGTGTTAGTTGAGTGGAGTTAGGCAAATAAACAAATTAATGCAAGGTATAACTATTTAGTGTTATAAATAAATTCGTCTGTTTTGTTGATCTTCAAATTCAATCTTGAAAAATTCTTCTAGATAGCTTTACGAAAAGGCGTCAACTATCTGAAGAGATCTATTACGTAGATGCTTCACTTCTTCCGGATCAGATAAAAAGGAAATAGAAGCAATAGTCTATGCAAACGAACACTTTAGGTCACAACACTAGAATCGAACACAAAAACTGCCAGGAAATGATAAATGTCCGACGTTATCAGTACCGCATGAGGAAATACAAACTAACAAAGGAATTTAAAGGGGATGGCTTAGAACTCCGAAATGCGCCTGAGAGATTCAACAAAAAAGAATCGAAGGGCGAAAGTGACGTCATCGGCTCAAGATGTCGGCAGATTGTTGAGGTAAGATAAAATGTTGTTTTCATGCATTTTATTTAATAATGGCTGGCGCATATTATATTATTGTATTGTAGCAGTTCTGATTTAATATTATCTTAGAAACAATAAAGACGGTATGAAATATTAGCTTTTACCATTACCTGCAAAATGATAGCACTCTCTTTTTGATCATGCGATGACATCAAATACAGTGTCAAGAGTTGGTTTTTGTTATTTTGGTCCAGTGATATCCTTGAATGTTCGCACAGTAGATTGCTTTACATTTTCCCATGCATGAAGTAAAGTTAAAGATGGCTAGCATGTCCATCGGCCGCTGATTTGCCGTGCGTCGTTATATGACAAATAATTTCCCAAACAAACGAAAGAACATACATTGTCTATTTAGGTTAAAGAGGATATATTCAATCTCTGTTAAACCTTAAATAGCGAATCTTTTCGAAAATCGGGAACAAGCGTAATGAGTAAATGTATAAAAATTCTAAATTTTAGAGGCCTGAGCCCCTTCCATATTTTCGAGAAAAAAAACCTGTTTGCTTATACTCTCAAAGTACACTGCAGCTAGTAGCGTTAAGAAGAAATTGGTTTAACTAATCTGCAAATGAGCTCAAGATCTCATACAAGTCTAATGCGACGATATTTAAAAGTTGACTTGAGAACAGTTAGTCCATAAACTAATTACTCTTTATGAACGGGACACCATAATTTATATTCTTGCATACCCCCGGGGAAAGTACTGGCGGATTCCAGCACGCGACGGGAAAAGATCAGTCTATACTTTCCCTAGGGCAACTACATCGCGGGCTTACTTGACAGCATTTGAACTTCTTTCGTTAATCAACTCGTACACTTTATTTCCGAGATACGTTTCACAGAAGTTTATTATGTAAAAGAGTTTCATATATGTAAACAACGGTCTCATTTGAAAGCATATTTTTTATATTTTTCAAGTAAATGTAACAGGAATTTCATTTTTTGAAATGGTTCGAATTCTCAGGGGACGCAATAACGGTTCAAGTTACGAAAACTGTTGATAACGTTTAGTCATGTAGTTTTGGTAGGGTGACTTTAGGCACTATTGAAAACAGGAACCCGGACCCCCTAGTGCAACAAGTCGTGTTATATATCAAAATGACCGGGATAGTCTTAAGTTTATCGGACTGCTGGCATAAATTGGCATAAATGGTGGCGACCTGAGAAATCCAAGATGGCGTCCAAGATGGCCGCCAAATATGAAAATCGACTTAGATGCGTATTTTTGTGTCAAAAATTTATGTTCTCTAGATTTAGTACATTTTTTTCTACTTAATTTGCGAGAAGAAACCCTGTAAATGTAATTGTATGATGTTTCACGGTCAAAAGAAGGAATTTCTTCCAAAATTTGAGTAAATTTTGAGTAGGAGGTGGTATTTTGATAAATGGTTTTAAATACATGGCATAAATAGAGTAGTTTTTTCGTTATTATGGTTCTATACATCACTACAAATAAAATGACTCATGTTTTATGGAAAAATTCCTATCAAAAGAAAACCAACAGCCATTTTAGGTGGGTGGGGTAATTCTATATCGGTCAACGTATAATAAATTCAACTTATTCAATTGAGCTTTAACTAATAAATGTTAAATTAATTCATATCGCATGCCACAATATTTGTCTATCTTGATTTGTCAAAAGTATTCAAAAATAGCAAACATTTTAGAAACTCATAAATCTAAGATGGCATCCAAGATGGCCGCATGAATAGCTGAATCAATAACATAATTTATGTTGTTGTTTTTTTCAAGAGTTTAGATTATGAGTAAATGATTTTAAACTAAAGTCATTGAATATTAAAAGGATTATACTATTTAAAATATGTATCTTTGAAACAAATAACACTTTTTGTACTTTTCACTACTATTA
>JAUMHA010283252.1:0-14888 GCA_032359765.1 Saxidomus gigantea | reverse complement strand
AATGACGTCAGTGTGATGACGTAAACGTTTTCATTTATTGTTTTGTCACCCAGAATCAAAACACTGCGTGACGGTTAATCCTGAATTTTCTTAGGCATATTAGAATTATGTTTGACATAATAACGGCTTATTACCCATTTTTTTAAATAATCCGATATAATGTTTAAGTGTTGTTGTTGAACTTTAAAGATGGCCGTGTACCGTCAAAATGATAACAACTGGCGATGCTGAAACAAAATGTCATATACGGTCGGAAAAAATAGGTCGGTAAGGCATGATTAAGGCCTTCCGGTGACAAATTTAGGCAGCAAACAATTAAACTAATGTACACCCGCCTCATAAATACACACTCAATTACAATACGTGATGTCAATATTGACATTACAAAAGTACATCACAGACTGTTTCATATCGAAATAACTAGCATTATATTAGTACATTATATAGGCCTATCAATTAAGTAATAAATAATAAATCGGCCGTTCAAAGTTAAAAACAAAGATGGAAAATCAAAGCATTTCTTAGTGTTGTTCCGACTAAAAAAAAGAAAGATAATATTTCGATAATTTCATTTTGATTTACTGTCGATAGTGATTTTGTAATAACCGATACCTAAAAAATAGTATCTAAAACTATTTATACACGTTTATTACAGCAGTTTTGGGTTATGGTAATTTAGTTTATTAGTTGTGGTTATAATTACACATGATATTTTCGAGTATAATCTTAGCTTGTAAAAAATATTTTTACAAACCAATTGTACTATCAATACAGTTATTGTTATGTTCCGATTATTGATTGTGATCTGGAGACTGATACCGAACATCAGCATTTCTGCAAACTGGGACTTTGTCCGTATTTACCGATTTTTCATATCAAGTGTTTTCATATCAAGCGAATACGCTACTACTGACATAAATTTACAATAACTAGAGGTTGTTTTTCATACAAAAAACGTATGTCTCACAACACTGTAGGATAGACAGATATGTGTAAAGAGTAAGAGAGTAAAAAGTACCATGTGTAAGCAGTCGTTGGGTATTTGAGTGTCAGTTAAAATGTGAAGGCCATAGACGGACAGACAGACGGACGGACGAACAACATCAAGAATGGCATAATACAAAGAATGATAGCAACATTATTGTGAAATCAACACGCGGAAATGATTACCCGGTTTTAAAAGTTAGCCAATCACAAATGAACACCGACAATACTTTATGATTGTACGCATGCTGGTACATATATTGTATACAATATTATACAGTTATGGACTTGTTAGGTATTGGATATAATGTGATATTCACCATATGGAAGTAATATTGACCGAGGCGTAACATATTCAATACCTAACAAGTCCATAAATATTTTATTATATTTTGACTGTAAACAACAACAAAAAAATTCTCAGATTTTTTTTTATTTCAGTCATGTGTTTTAATAAACATTTGAATAGAATAATTTTGCGAACCATCACTAAATTTCAACTGAAAAAGAGCTATTAATACATTACAGTTGAAACTCTCTGTAGTCATCAACTGTTCACTTGAAATTCAAATGTGTGTTACCGTGGCAATACATGTATAACACAAATTGACCGAGGCAAATTGCCGCAATACATGTATATCACAAATTGCTCGAATTGCACGAACCTAAAGACTACATCACGTCATTCTAAATTTAGATGTTATATCCAACCGGGAAAAATCCAATATTTATGAAATATGGTGATATATTTTGGTACAATCATAGGTGTCTAGACCAATCAAAAAGTATCTATTTATAGAAAATATAATAATGTGTTTTCATCACCTGTTATACTTTTGAAAATATTTTATCAGTCTTTCACAAAGACTAAATACTGAAATATGAGTTGTTCGTTATTGTAGGAACTTTGACTATGACAAATATAATAACAAATATAACATTTTATTAACGTTCCAAGAAATGTCCAGCCGTTTGATTGGTCAATAATCCGTAAAAAGAAATTGATATTAACATGCCAAATAGGTAATATAGAGCCTGGACAGGACATAGATGGTTTGGGTTGAAACGTCTGAGAACTTGGGTGGCTGATTTTCCAAAGGAATGTTTGAAAAAATGCATAAAGATTCCAACCTGAGTGTTTGCCTCGTTTGACATTTTCCATTCGTAACAATTTGGAATTGCCGGTGTGAGTACGAGTAAGTTCTCATACTCGATAAGACCACAGAATGCTAGTAGGAATATAAACTTGAACAGTAGTTTTTCATAAATCTAGCAAAGACGTATTCAAACCGTGTAGTAATTTGGGTGTACAACCTCGTCGCTTATGAGAGGTTTGATTTCGCCTTAGACAGTATAGTAATTTTCTAATGATAAACGATCGAGTTGGATTACGCACCTTATTGATCCTGTGAATGTAGAAGAGGGTAAATACCACAAGATAAAAGTCGACAGTTACAGACAGCTATAAACTGAGTTAGTATGTATACCGGAAAGGGGAGAATTTTGGAATTGGCATACATTCATATGTATTGCAAGTGACTGTATTGTCTGGAAACGTTCCTATAACAAAGTTCGGTTGGTGGAGCAAGACTCTTGTTAAGGATCTGATATACCGATTTTTTAAAACTATATGTTGCAAACGATCTGACACGATGGTTGTATGGACGTCCATGTGAGGGGCTTGCCGGTTGAAGTCGTTGATCTGCAAACATGAAAGAAGATCAGGTAAAACGTTACTATTTTCAGGAATATGGGTAAATTTAACCAAAATGCAGTTAAGCATGCAAGTCAATACCACACGAAATAGGTCCATGATTGACGGGTCCTTAGAACTGTGTTTATTGATAATGTTATTTGACCATGTACCATACATCGCACCATACCCTAGTGACCAAGACGTGTCTGTGTACATATTTACTGTTTGGAAGTAATCCATCTTTACTTTATACTGATTTATTTATTCTCGATTATAAATCAAGTTCTTACAACATAGATTAATCGCTCTCGAGACTCATTCCAGATGGAATCAACCTCGAAGAGAGAGAGACAATGTGGAATTATTTGTGTCTTGGACACTACCGACATGGCTATGGTATGGATCGAACCCGGGGCCCTTCGATCCTGAGGCGAACGCGCTACCACTGCGTCACGATGGCTCCACTTTGTTCCAGGGTTAAATGCCTGCCATTGAAATGTTGAACAAAGAGATTCAAAGCTTGATTATTCTTATTACTCTGCCGTAAGAGTAACCCTATGGTGTGGTTTTTTAACTTTTAACGCTGATAGTCCTACGAACGAAAGCTCGTCCCGGGAAAACGAATGAGCAGTAAAAATATAGTAGACCTATCAAGGCTTGTATTGTAACTGTCGAAGCGTAACTTGTCTGCTCATTTTGCACTTGGCTAGGAGAGTCCTACATTTAGCACCTTACATGACTTGAGATTGCTTGAGGCGGATGACAAGGGATCACCAAAATTACCTAATCGAAAAACCAGATATGAAACTTTGTACTAGATATGTTTGTAACCTGTAAGCAGAGTATAAAGCTTAACTTAATCTTCTTGAGAGTATCTAGTTGGATTTAGGTAGGTTTTGGTGGTTTGGTCGGAGATGGCAATGTGTCATTGCCGGCATTAGCAGCCGATATTTCCCCATATTTCATGTGGTTTTGTGTTTCGTATGGTAGTATTTTTAATAAACCATAACAAACCGGAAAAAGGCAGAGATCCATTGATCGATCGAACGAGTTTTGGGGTCTGTGTGGCTTTGAAAATCGTCAAATCTCCCTTTTTGTTCGTTTTTTGCTATTCTTGTATGTTTTTTCTTCTTCAAATTTTGTGAATTTTGTGAATTGTTATGGTGTTTTAAGCCCCCGAGATTTTGTGTCCAACAACATTAAGTTTATGTTTTAGAGGTTTAGAGACCATTTTCAGAATTTTTCTCTTTTTTGTTCTTGGCAGCCCGGCTTTTGGTACAGCAGTTGTGTCATCACTCTTCTTTCTGACTGTCTTTTTTTATTATTTATTTGAGTCTGTAATCATGCCCGCATGGCAACGTTTAGGTCGTGTCATCTGAAATAATTCAAATAGTCTATACTTGTTTGTTGTGTTCAGAAACCTTTTAAACTCTAAACTATAATGCCCGAGTGGTGCCATGCATTTGCTCCTTCTGACAG
This sequence comes from Saxidomus gigantea, assembly GCA_032359765.1. NCBI lineage: Eukaryota > Metazoa > Mollusca > Bivalvia > Venerida > Veneridae > Saxidomus > Saxidomus gigantea. The sequence continues at coordinate 10,729 of JAUMHA010283252.1, read as the reverse complement.
TTAACGGTTGGTGATGTCCACTCGGGTGTTGAAGTAATCCACGTTGACCGAGAATGTGGCTGTCAGTGAATGTTGTCTATGTAGGATTTGAGAAACGACAAGTATTTTTACTTTAGCTTCCGTGACCAAGTCTTCCGCTAATTTTAGAACCAAATTCCGGTTAATTGTATGCGTTATAAAGATCATTTGACCCAACGATAATGATCACTATGTGCGGTGGAAAATCCTTAACTTCATCAACATTTTGAGTTAGGGTGTCCACATGACCTTCGGAATGTCCCGAATATTAAACGAGAGGTCTTGAGTCTAGATCGATGTTGAAAAAGTATCCATCTACTCCCTAGTGAACTATTTTAAATGAAACACAAACGTATTTCCAAAAAGTTGCATAGAATAAGTCATTGTTTGTATGTTCAATGGTCAGATAACGTAAACACCGCAGTTCGAGAAAAAAACAGCCCCACATCGTGCATTCCACAGCTGTGATCGCAGTATGATAAAATAAGTCACAGTAAGTGAATACCATCAAAACATTATTATGATGAAGAATTTTTACGAAATATATCAATTTTTTTTTTTTAAACAAATAACTCTCTCTTACATTGTACTAAATGTAACAAAAATGACCGTAATCGTGAGAATCAAACAGTTGTGAAATTAACAAAGGTATAACATTAGTAAAAATATCTCTCCGCTTATTTTGGTAAAAGATAACTATATATTTGCGCTAAAAGTAACTCACGCATAAAATCTTTTATTTACAATAAAATACATGAATACCTGCTGCAAGGTATTACCGTGTCCGTCGGATGCAGATAAAGTATACCACAAAAGGAATTTTCTTTTTCAAACTGAAGTTGAAATAAAGTAATTTCGAATCATTAAACAGTTGTTATACTTGATATTTCGAACATAGCTCATTCTCAGAGTAATTGTAGTCGCAAATACATGCAAGGTCTAAGCTTTAGAATGAAGAATTTGAAAATATTTATCGCAATAAGTTATAAAACTGCTAGAGATGTTGTCATTAAGGGCACATGAATGTTTATCTACCAATGTTCGGTTCAAGAACATATAACTTAAGGTATAAGGACGAAAACAACTATTTTGGTTATTGCCAAACTATAGAAATATCTTTTGGACAATATTCAACGCAAAAAGTAAAAAGATGACACAGACTCTGAGTTGCAAAAATTACAAAACGTGATTGCCTGTCACTGCGAAAAAAGGGTTAATATACGGGAGCTTCCTTATCAATAATTAATATAAATCAATTTCGCTCTCCGTTTTCGTTAAAATGTATAATGTAAATACACGAATGTACGATGTTACGATGTAACGAACTCAAGACAGTCATTTTATATAACCCTGATTTAAGTTTTCACATTCGCGCTACAATCTGTTTTACATAATGGATGCATGATTATTGATGCTTATATTATTGATTATTCGGTGTATTATGTTATGATGGATAAATATAATTAATATTATAATTTATCTAATTATGTATCGTCATCTGTAAGAGATAATATGTTAGAAGGCCTTCCAGAATAAAAAAGGAAATTACATTTGTCCTTTTTCCAAGGGTACATTGAAAACCCACAAAATAATGTACACCTTACACAGGAAAGAGGAACATATCTCTATCTGTTTCTAATATAGAGGAACATTCCTCTATTTTACTCATATTGTTTTTTTCTAACATGATTCCTCTATCTTACTCATATGTTACTTTTCTAACAGAGAGAAACATTCTTCTATCTAAATATGGTTGACTACTTCACTATTTCCCATATAGAGATTAGTACTCTATCTGACCATTATCTTTTCTTCATCTTGTATTCATTTCCTATATATAGAAAACAGAAATAGATTTTTACTATGAAAGTCAGCTTCTGTTTGGTTTATTGACTTCACACGTTTCTTATTTCTCAGGCTAAGAAAACTACAGGAGGCAACAATAAAAATGAAACCAATGAAATAAAGTAAAATATCTTATTTTTCCAAAGGTAACACATGTTATCATGTGACAACAAGGGAGCATAAAACTGACATTTATATATATTTTTAACTATTTAATCATGACTAAATCTAATGATCATCATGTAAATTGGTCTGAATGTTTGTCTTGTCAATGTCAAACAGAATGTTTGTGTTAATGATATAGTTTAGGGCTGAATTTTGGTCACAGTGGGTCATAAGTAGGTCTCAGGTGAGCAATATAGGGCCATCTTTGCCCTCTTGTTTAATAACCACCCTTTGTTACATTTTCTTGACCGGAGCATAGCTAAAAAAGTACTGAAGGAAATTCCTTCAAATTGCATACAAGTGCAGTACCAAAGAATCATAACCCTTTATTGCCTTTTTTTCACTAAAACAATGTATCTCCCTTTATTATCTTTAACTGCAAAAAATATTAAAGGGAATTACTCGAAACTTCAGACTGTGATAGAGCACAATAAAAGGAAATGCAGTGTATAAGTATAACTCTATCTTGCCTAATTTATCTCCTATTACCAATTTGAAATTACCGTCATCTTGAATTTATGTCATGTTTGAAATACCGCCAAAATACTACAAAAAGCAGACATCATCTCGCACCTACAAAAGGGGTCTCATCCCAATACTAAGCTAACATACATGCTCTTTGGGACAGACCTTGATAAAATTCTCATCAAAAGCACCTACAAAAACAACCACGTGGTCCATGTCCTCAAACGTGTGCCTAAAGAGTACTATTACAATATAGGGATCAGAACATATGTCGAAGGTAAGGTTTGATATAAATTTTGATCATATATGCAACGCCAAGAAATCATATATTGAATTGCGATCGATATAAGCGTCTTAAAACAGTAATAGTAACTTGTCTTTTGTTGAACTGGGGGATCTATATTTTGTCAAAATATTTGCAAATATTTTATTTTACAGTTTGAGATGGATTGTATATTAATGCTCTTGCAATTTGTATTCATTTATTACTATTAGATATATTGTTAGTGCTGACATTAAATTACCTTCGATGTTTATATGCTATAGTGATCACAAGCTGAAAACCTTAAAACAGAACACTGATTTGATATGAATAGAAAGTCCGAATGAATGAAAGGAAAAATATCTGAAATTCTTTATATTCAATTAGTTTTGGGTTATTCCTATTTTACCATATATGTGTGTTAAACAGAATTGTGTCAGTAATTTTAACGCTTTTTATGGATGTACGGATTATTTCCCAACATTGTTTAATTTTACTGTGAGAATTGCATTTTTATTTGATAAACACTCAGACATCTAAATTCATGTAAAATGCGAGGAAGACAATTACTTGTACTAGTATTTGTTGTTGTACTGATAAAGTTTGTGTTAGGTGCGTAAATTTTTACTTTACTTTTTTATGATAAAATGTAAACTGACATAGTATTTCAGCGCGTGAACTTAAATTGTTGTAATAAGAAAAGCTACATATGATACGTTTTAGTTATTTTTGAAAAGGTAGGTACATTTAAATGTTTCGTCAAATCAAAGAAATTATTTCACATAAAAAATATAATGGTATTATATGTACCATCATCTTCTCCGACACAAGTAGATTATGTAACATACTTTATTTTCTTTTGCGACTATCACGAAACTGGACAAGGACATTGCATTCTAGAAATATACTATCTAAGATTGTTTTTATTTACAATTAGAAATGAAATTAAACCTCGGATTATCAATTTTTGACTTGCATAGTCAAATAAGATCTGCACTATTGTCGAATATTACAGTTATACAGATTCGTATAATTTGGTTTAAACAGTTTTGAAGTATTAATTTTCCAAAAAGAATACATTAGTGCTGACATTCTCTCTTAATATTAGGATGGTCACTTTGAATTGCAAGTTTACTTTAACCAATCATACATAGCATTTGTGATCTGTTTTTGAAAAGTTTCCATTCAACTGTCAAAATATCATTGTACCTCATTTCAGTATTACCGTCCTGTCTTAGATTGTCTGACTTGGAGTCTATCTTTAATATGCAAATACATTGGTATCCACTATTTTGCTCATACGACAGATACTGGTGAATACTTGTCACTTCCTGACGTTGACTACTTTGATGGCTCTACAAATGGATTACATGAAACTAATGAATACAACTTAAATGAGGTATCGTATTCATTTGACTTAAATACTGTCTTTGGTAAGGTTAACAGTATAGACCTGTTAATATATATACTATCGAAGTAAACATAACTATTACATATTAACCGTTTTGCAATACTTTTGCTTGGCTTCGACAAATCCAGTACCTTCAAGTTTATTTCTTCCGCCACTTTTTCAAATGGTTCATCAGATCTGCAGCATTTCCTACTTAATATTTTACATTTGTAACATTACATGTTTTGTCACCAAAATACCATAACGATGTTATTTGAAAATATTGTAAGATGAAATATCCTCTTTATTATTTATTTCAATCGGAATTTCAAAGATAGTCCAATGGGTTACGTCTGCAACGAATTTAATGCTAGTTGAGAGCGTTGCGTTACTGGAGAAATATCCTTTTCGGCATAAAATATATACAGTGTATTTCAACATACTCTTATGATGCACTGAGCCTTATAACAATAGTAAAGTGACCATCTACTTGCAATTTCACATAAGTCGACAATGACCGAAAAACCGGGAAAAATTGTTCAACTAAAAGTCCTTTTTGACTTATTACTTTAAGGAACTGATCAGAAAAAATAGACTATCTCTGTTGGCAATTTTACCTTTCGTGATATTCCAACACCAGACAGCACCCTCTCTAAAATGCAGATCTTTTCGAGTAACGAAACAAATATCAATTTATAAAATGTCACTGCAATGATGTCCTGTGATGTATTGACCCAATATTTAATTGAAAAATTTACTACCCATGATGTTAGCTTATGTTTTGAAACATCAGGGAAGTGTTCTCAAATTGTAGGGGGAGGGGGATATAATACTTACACTTAAGAGAATTAAAACTATTACCTATGATATACACACCTAAAACAACACTACCATATAAAGTGTACCTGGTGATTCTTCATTATTGCACCAACACGCTTGTTCATGATTAATAGTAATCGACGCGTTATAAAATTACCATAAAAATACAAATCGACACAGTGTTATTTGTTCGGCTACATACTTTAATACTTGATACATGTAGCCTGTGCTATTAAATTGTCTTATCAAATAGTCTGTTTCGTGTTCAGCGTACATTTTTGAAAAGGGGTGATTTACTGACCAAAGTTAAACTGGCATTACTTTGAACACAGAACAGGTCTTATATACATGTTGCTTTTAATATTTTATAACAGTGCAACCTGAAACCGAAAAGCGAGTTTGAAGGGTACTGAATCGTAATATGACAAAAATGAAAACTTATTCACGTTTTGTACCTTATCATTTAGTAAATTTAGAACATTGATTAAAATTGTTTGAATGTTTACATTGCAAGTTCCTGCTGCACGTTATATATTATTATTATTTTATACACAAGTAGTGTTGTTAGCTGTTTCATGTCCCATTGATGATATGTATTAAAAAAAAGGAAACGATCTGTCAGCGCTTTATCATTTTTGTTAAAAGTTTTGTTGTTGTTTTTTTTTCACTTACAGGTTAGTCGAGAATGTGATACAGACAATGCATACACACGAAATTTAAAAAGAGTTTTGATGATGAAGAAGTTTTGTGCAGAATTTGGTTATTCCTCCGTCAATAGTACAACAGAAATCCGCGCTCATGTATCTCCAAATAACACCGTACTTTACTGTCGGGTAAACAAGTGTGCCTCTACTATGACGCTTGAGCTTCTGAAACAACTATTTGACTGCGACACAGATTGTTTAATATATAATGCAAAATTTATTAAACAGGACACACCCAATGCTAAAATTATAATGCAAAAAGCTTTTTCGTTTATCGTTGTCCGAGAACCGTACGCACGCATATTATCTGCTTATAGTAATATATTTTACTTCCCGAAGGAAGACTGGCTTTATAGAAGTACGAAAATAATAAAACAAGTTCGTAGAAAGCCTTCATTTGATAGCCTAAAATATGGACATGATTTAACGTTTGCTGAATTGATAACATATATCGTTGAAAGTTATGAGAAAGGGCTACGAATAGACGAACATGTACGACCAATGAGTCATAAATCATGTAATCCATGTTTATTCAGCTTTGACTTTGTAGTTAAGCTAGAAACAATAAAATCTGATCTGGAATATTTACTAAGTGAATGGCAAAGGCGAAAATTTATAAGAAATTATGATGTCGATATACTATCAAGTCTTAAGGAATGGACAATATACGGACCGATCAAACACTTATTTAGGGTAATCCCTTTAATCAAAGACTCAAATATCTCATTATATAGTATTTTCCTCAGAGCATGGTCATACTACCAAATAACCGGCCAAGTTTCTAAGCACTACGATTTTCCTTTTGATAAACAAGAAATTGACAGCATTACTGTAACAAGTTTTCGTAGTTCCTTGAAAAAAGCAATGGAGATGTCATCAAATGCAAGCCATGATTTAAAGATTCAAAGATTTGAAGCTATAAAGGAGGCCTATTCTACTGTACCGACGGAATATCTTGACAGACTGCAAAAAGTTGTTAGGACTGACTGTTTATTGTTTGGATATGACCAGAAATCAACTCTTTTGGCGAAGTTGTCGACATATAAAAGTACTAGCGATGAAATATTTTACTTTAAAGGACTATAAAAGGGAATGCCAATGCCAGCTTGTTTGAATACTCCAATTTTTGAGTGAAAATGAAAAATGTGGGAGGGGTACATCAGTATACACGTAGTCCAATGGAGAATTATGAGATTTAGTTAATATTTACAAGTGAAATAAAATCCTGTTATGATTTTTAAGACATTTTAAAATCTACTTTCACTTTCTATAGTATACTTACGTTTTCATTAGCAGACGCTCAAATATCTGGACAGTTTCGATTTATCGGTACGATAATTTAACAGTTTTCCTTTAATCCAACGTATAACGAAGATACTGGAATCATCTAAACAGTTTCCGTTTCTATGACAGTGCAGTCAGCTTAGCAGTACGGAAAAAAACAATAATAAATTTTAAATTCTAATATATTTGATGCATAATTATGTGCCCCACTTGTTTTTGTTTTGATTGCAGGCAGCCCTTGTCACGTACGGGCTTAATTTATCAATGCATATGCGCAAATGTATAGCAGTGATTCACATCCTGTTTGAGTGCTAGATTCTTTGTTAGTTAGGAATGGGAAAAACCTTTCTAATGGTAAAGAAAATGCTAAAATGTGTTCATACTAAAGCACGGACCTATATACACACGTTTGACTAAAATCATTGAATGTTACGTTTAGTACATTATGACCTAAATCAATGCAACCAATACGGACCTAGGGTTAGGATTAATGTAATATCTGTTGGGTATTCTTGGAATGCCGCTTGTTTATCTCCAGCTGTAGATCATAATGTGTGAATATCAACCATCAAAAACCTGACGAAATAAGGATGTTAAAGACTTTTTACACAAATGAAAAAGTGTGCGCATCACGGATGTTGCATATTTCGGGGACGCTTTACTGGTTATGGTTTGACCCAAATTGAACTGGAAAAATCTGCAGTATTTGTAGAATTATTAAAAATAATTGTCAGGTTAATTGAAAGAAACCACAAGTGTTTTATTCAATCGTGAAATGTGCGTTAATGACTTGACTTATTAAGTCAGGTGGTGTTTTTGATACGCAGTGAGTGGCAAAACTGTGACCATAAATTATCCAACAACTTAAGTTCCAACTAAAAATCATGATAGGCTCGTCATCTGATCAGATTTCTTTCCTGGGGTATAACGACAGTTTCAACAGTATATTTCAGTTAGTGACAGGTAAGCAGTTCAGAGTTCAATATCACATATTTCTGAAAACATTCCGGGTTGCAGTGCCCAAGATAAAGATTAGACTAAACTCTTTTTTTCGAATCTTTGTCAATCATAAACAAGTCCTTTTATTCAATGATTACTATGTTAATGTTTATAACTAAAACATGACATAAAACGCTATTTACCAGACTCGTTAGAGATATTCTAGTGATACTCAATTTGTACTATTTGGTTATGATCTAATTAAAATTGTCCACTATTTTTCTATTTAAAACAACTCTTAAATTCAAATTTTCGGCAATATTGCCTTTTTCAAGAAGCTTTTTCTAAGCTTGTCATGAATATGGTCAACATGTTAATTTAAAAAGTGCAGACAAATTTCTTGAAAAAGGCAATATTGCCGAAAATTTGAATTGAAGAGTTATTTTAAATAGAAAAACAGTTATAATTATTATTCCCTGAGGAATATTGAAAGAATTTATTGTAAAATTGTCCAAGTTACAATATTAAGCAGACACGTGATGTAATTCCTCAGGTTTTCTCAGACAGAGGACTGTTCATAAAATTCTGAATTAGAACGTATTAATTTGACGGTTTCAATCGGCCTGTTGGACCAAAAAGTTAAAACAGTATGTCCAAGCATATAGGAAACTGTAGCAAACTTCCTTTAGTTATTTAAATTCAAAATATAAGTACAGTCGATCCCACTTAGTTGCATAATTGTTTGTTATTTGCCTATGAAAGGGCTTAGCTCACAACGATCATCTATAAACTGCAAGATTAAACCAAACCATGTGTCCATTTGCTAAAGGCGATATAGGTTGACTGAAGCAAATCATATTTCTGTGTTGTGCACGTTGTATGCTTTTCTGACACCGTCAATAAGAGCGTAGGACTGTAAACGAATACCATAGCTGGCAAAACAATCTCTGAGGATGCAATATGCCGACAAAGATCTTTGTAGCTGTGCTACCACTCAATTAATTCTTTCAAACATGTTCGGGGTGTTGACTAATTTCAAATGCTAACAAAAGCCATCTCTAAGCAGCATCACATACAGTACCAGCAAGCATTTATACCCAGAATAAGCAATTGCCAACGATAATGAATATTGGGGCTTAAACAAGTGTTTTGCATGTCTACCTCATTCCTCTACTGCTTTTCTATAACAAAATCTAAATGAGTCTTCTGTAGATTGATTTGACGTAAAAAGGTATGCACTGATAATCTTTTTTTCCCCAGTCTTTATACATGCAATGTACACATGTCAATAAATATCAATGTGATTTTGCAAAACGTTTTGATGCAAATATTATACTATAAATTCGGACCTTCGTTACACGAAATGTGTCAAAAAAGCCTAACAGTAAAATAAGAAAAAACAGACACTATCTATGATCAAACCCAGCACCTATCAGCGCTCTGAAAAATGAATCCTATAACACCATTAGAAAGAGAAACAGACAATGTAACCGCTACAGCAACTATCGCATTTAAAATATTACATTTATGTTTATATAAAAGTTTCAATCTTAAAAAGGTAAATCTGTTTGAGGTGACTCTTTAAAGACGTTTTTTTTTTAAAGATCACGATTATCGGGTGGATGTTTTGTTCGAAAATATCTTCTTTCTTATATAACAAACTAAAAACAATCATCTTGTTAAAATTAGGTCAAATAAAATGCATGCATTTCTAAAGTATTAAGTTAATAATAAAAGATTAAGTTGTTACGAGTAAATAATTTTTTCATCACTGAATAAGACGTATACGAGTTTATATTATTATCTTTGAATTTTATTTGCTATATTAGTTTAATTTACAATATGTTGTGATGTAATTATATATATATATAAATAGAGAGTGTATCTTTTATAACCAAGGTACATATAAGAATTCTGTCAGGCGAATATTCTGTCGTTTATGTCGTGTAGTAACTGCACTATTACTATCCCTTTTACTTACATGTTTTGTAGAATTGTTGCATTCATGTACATATCTCATTTGGAATGTAATTAATACCATCTCGAAAAAGGTTTAAATAACTATGTTTTAACTTGAGCAAACTTTACTCTTTTTCGTCCACGTAGATGTAGATCTAGTTTCCCGGAACTGTATGAGGTCTTACCAAACTTATTTTCTATAATTATGTGTTATGATGATATAAATCAGAAAACCTAACAAAATACAATGGCAATAAGAAAAAGTAATCCTGGTGCATCTTGCTTTCGTATTTACAATGAGATGATTTATGAAACAATACTCAATTGAAAACGACCCTCTACGATAAACAAACCATGTATTCGTTTGAAAACAATGTTGTTCGAAGCAAGTATACTTTTCCTATTGGTACTGGCTAAGGTAATGTTCAATTTAATGCACCATTTACAAGCGTATTGTGGCTAGTGGATGCGTCCTCTACCGAAACTATCGGGCCAACAATAAAATGCAAAAAGCGTCATTTGCTGTTCTACAATGACGTTCATGACTTTGATATACCTGGAATGTATGTAAAGAAGCAAATCTATTACAATCATCGAATTCAGCACCACCTTCAATCTGGCCTGTAAACAGAAACATGAATCCTTAAACTCCCCAAATACAGTCATCTACATCTTTCAATACTCTGTCTAGTTCTTACATTTACAACACAGTACCTAACATTAAATGTGAAATAAAACCATTATAATGATAGATATCTAAAAAATACATACAAGCCAAGACATTTGTTTTTAAATAAGATGTGCAAGATTTAGGAAGGAACTTCAAGAGTCTTAAAGGGGCACTTCCTACATCTAGCAGATTATATTCTCGAAACATAG
>JAUMHA010283251.1:0-14250 GCA_032359765.1 Saxidomus gigantea | reverse complement strand
ATATTTGTATTTTAGACTTTCAAAGCAGGCAAATATTTTTAACTATTGTATTTCATTATAATAAAAAGCTATAAAAAATATCTCTTTTTCATCGATTTTCAATGGTCAGTTGCCCCATATTTGAACCTTGTCTACAAAATTTAAGGAATTCCACAGTAGTTACAATGTATATCATATCAATTATAAAAGAAGAAACAGAACAATAATGCTATAAAATAATGAAGAAAACTTGCAGAGAAACAAGTCAGTTGAACAATGCTGAACCAATCCCCTTTGTTTTCAAGGTCTTGTACTTCTGTGCTACTGTATTGTAACTGCTGAGTTACATTTATTACCTCCCCTTCCATTGCGCATTGCTATATTTAGAATTCTCTGCAAGAAGTTCTTACATTTATAACAGTCAGCAACTGTCTTCAGTCTGTGCTTACATTCAAGCAATAAGTCTGGATTTATATCCTACTCCAAGTGGGTATTAAATCCAGTATCTATTACCTATAAAAATATAACCAAAACTTGCAGATATTGTGGCTTATTGAATTTTTTTCCAAATAATTTGGAATATTCACACAATTTATTAAAACTGATTTCTTAATTTAAAAAAATACATAATGTATTCTCTCTGAGCTGCTCATGTTAAAATATATTACTACCAGTATATATACACCAAAATAAGTCATTGTAAGTTGTGCTAATGTACATTACAGTGATGAAACCTCAAAATGTAGGGGTTTTAAATTTACATGCAGACAGTTCTGTTTCATCCCTACAATGCTTGCGAAAGAGTTCAGCCATTGGGAACCACGAACAAAAATGTAGACAGGATGAATCATCTTCATTCTTGCATATTCTGTGCATTTTGATCATGGTCTGCACCAGTCCTGTTAGTTATTCAGGTCGTTACATTTCACAAAATACACCCCTGAACCAAAAATAGAACAGTCCAAAGTAAGAACAGTGATATTAAATGATAAGATTTATAAATTTCAATTTAGAAGTGTGCTGGCACATATTTCCAGTAATGATATATAATTCAGACTTGACTGCATGTAAATTAATAAACACTACATACTGGTTATCACTGTATGTACACAATTTTTGTCTGGGCTATAAATGTAATTCCGAGACTCAAGTTATTCACAGTAACTCGCACAAATTCCAAGTGAGTACAAGTTTCAGACTTCTATTCAAATGGCACATGTATACATAATAATGTGGATCCTTCAATATTTTAGTGGAAGAATAAAGTTGGACTAAAGTAATACTGGTACATGGACCGATCTTTTATTGTAAGTGAGAGCTGCTAGTTACACTTAACTATTGATGGACCCGTGACAAAGCAGTATTAAAATGATTTTAAAAGCTTCCCATTGCGCAACTTTTATATCGAACTGATATAAAAATCAGCAGGAGTACTGAAACACTTACAGGCCGAATAAAAGCCATGTTGCACAGTTACATTTAGGCCAGAACAAATCAATACTGTGGTTCTTGTAAACATGTCTTTTTTTGTCCCTTTTTTTGCCCCCAGTATGTTACAAGATCTGATTTATAATAGGTAAATTCTTCCTGGCCTTTTCTGTGACCACAAAAACCATTGCAAAATCTATTTTACTAAAACCATGAACACTGATTTAGTTTAAGAGAAGCTTTCAATTACTGCTTAATTTTACACTGTCTCTTGTAGGGTTAACTGAGCAGCAACAACAAGAAAATTTAATGAGACTCTGTTAGTGTTACTGTTTATACCCTCATTATTTCCAAAGCTACTCTCATCAAACTATCATCACTTACCTTGATCTGCTGACCACTGCTACAGCAAAGTTCATCTCTAGTTGGCAAAGTTCTGTCATTTCAACCTATACACACTTGTCACTTGCAAAAGATCTTTTCTAAAGTTACCTCAGACTTTCAAATTTATCAAACTTGTTAAAAATTTCTTAAAGTTTGATAATAATGCTTTAAAAAGTTTAATAATAATGTTTATAAATATTTCAAGCAGAAAGCTGTTACACAAATTAAGTTACAAGTAACTTGAAATAAGATCTTTTCTGCAGTGATGTGACAGGTGGTTATAAATATTCTCACTTTCCAATTTCAAAACATTTGAAATTGTTGTCTGAGCAATTGTATAGACAAAACCACATACATGTTTATACTTGGCAAAATGATGACCAAACTTGACATGAGCAACTCTAACAGAGAAAGATGTAAGCACAGAACGACAGTTGCTAACTGTTGACCACCTCCATTGACAAAAGATACACATATACAACACAATTCGTCACCATTTCAAACCAGTCTGCAACACCAACTGTCTTTGTACTGCAAGTTTAAATATAGATCTATAGACCTGGGCATTATCTGTAGTCTAAACTTCAGGGCCAACACTAGCCCGTTAATTTCTTCTTTTAGCCATTTTTTTCTGATGGATCTTCACAAAGCATTCAATTTTTTAACACATTTTTAGTTAGAGGCCGTAACCATGTTAATTTTATTGCATAAATTCAACTTTTTCTGGATGTAGGCCGGTATTATATTCACTTTGACTTCCTTTGTCTAGTTATTTGCACCAATTACTACTCTATCCATAACACTGGGGAGGGTACCAGTGGGGTGAAGGTTATTTAACAGCTGATAGGATTGGTGGGTTAAAAAATTCAAAGTATTTGACATTTGAAACAAAAGTCCCAAAGTCTGAAACCGAAAACTGAATTTTTGACAAATTCTTCATTGTATTGACAATGTTTTAATATATTTCATTTGATTCAAGCAAAAAAAAACTTTCTGATATTTGCCGAAGATTCCTTTAAGGTTGCATACTAATGCAATAGCTGTGTTTTTAACCTTATTATATTTGTAAAACTTAAAGAGTAAAGTTACAGTTCTCGCTACAATTTACATTGAAAAAACTTAAGTTTTAAAGCGATAAAAATGGCGCACTGCTTTCAAGATACAGGGCAGTGAATGGGTGGAATATGGTGTGATAAATGTCTTCTAAATTACACATGGAAACTTAACAAATGGGTCTTAAATCTATTTTACATGTTGCTAACTTGTTACAAACTACAATGACAGCTGGCAGAAGGCATCCTGTTTGCTTGGCTAAATTGTGACTGCGTCTTGTTTTATCCGTGTTCAATGGAGATGATCAAACTTGTGAATAAATAAAAAGAACACTTACTGTAGCCTTGTTGCATGTCAGCGGAACTTCCCATTGCCCCCTCATTGGGGTCAAAGTTCATTCCCATAGAAACATTAGGGTCCCAATCCTGAGGAATAACAGGTCTACCAGGTTCAACACCCGTAATTTCTAACTCCATCTCAGATTCAGTTATTGATTCTATTTTAACACTAATATTAGGGTCTAATTCACCATCAGCTTTTTGTTTGTCTGTTGAGTCACCCGTATGTCCTTCACTAGCTTCGTTAGGAATGGTTGACGATGAGGAGTTCGACTTTTCATCGTCTTTAGATTCTGATACTGACTGAGATGGAGATTGACTAACGTTGTTTGATTCTTTCACATCATTGTTTGATGTGTCACTAGGTTCTAATTTTACTGGCGTTGTTGGCATTGATAACCTGCCCGAGTCCGAGCCAGTGGAATTTCTCTGAGGACGGGATACTGGGTATGGTTCATGTCTAAGACCTGGAGATCTTATACCTCCTGGGGATAGTCCTGGACCAGGGGCTCGAGGTAATATTTGTCTTGGGTATGGAGCCCTTGGATTTCTTCTGGGCGCTGGACCATATCCAAGTTGTGGTGGAACTTGCATTGAGTGCATGGATTCTAACATCTGTTGCTGACGTTCTTTTTCTTTCTCAGCTTGTTTCTTTTTATGGTGTCCTGAAGTAAAGAATATGCAATGTAATGGTTTAAACTGGACCAGTAGCTAAGCAGAATGATGTTGTTTAAAGATTTATCTTTCTTTACTTTGGCGGCCATTTTGTAGAAGACCATCCAATTATCATTACTGATGACTTTCTGCTCTAAAGGTTTCTCAATTTTAGCTGTGACAGTAATTTTGTCAATGTGCAGCAGAGCGGAACGGTTTATAATTGCAACTTTGGTAGAGGACCATCCCAGCAACAACAGTTTAGTTTGGTTGGAATTGGCCCAGTGATAAGAGATGTTGTTTAAATGTTTTTCTATTTGGTTGAAATTGGCCCAGTGATAAAGGAGATGTTGTTAAAAGGTTTTTCAATTTTTGGTTGAAATTGGCCCAGTCAGGTAATGGTGATGTTGTTAAAAGGTTTTGTATTTTTTGGTCTCTGACAGTCATATTATGCAGCAGAGCAGAACCATTTGAGTAAATTTGGTAGAGGACCATCCATTAGAAACAATCCTGATTTTGTTGAAATTGGCCTCTAGAGAGTGGATAGGGAGGAATTGTTATTAAAGTTTTTGTTTCTATTTAAAAGCTCTGGTGGCCATTTTGTGCAGTGGAACTAAACGATTTGAGCAATTTTGGCATGTCCCCCTCCGTGGTGGAGTCGCCGACTTGAAATCACTGCAACCTCTCGACCGGTCAATAGTTTTATTATATGCGTATTGACTGGGCTGGCGATCAATACTGTTAAAATTGTCAATACTTGTGAATACTGGTCGATTAAAAATACTACGATAGAGATGATAATGATACACTTATAACCTTCCCTAGGTTACTTCCTAAAATGTTAAAAAAGTTTCAAATAAACTGTATGTAGGATTAAAGCTTGCATGCAATACTTTGACCACAGTTTCAAAGTCAAACAAAAGTTAAATAAAGGTGTAACGGCTTGGCAGAATGTGTAGAAAAGCTTTCTCTATCCAAAAATGAATTTTTTTTGCAATTCAATTATTGTCAATTAAAATCAAAATAAACACTGGCAAGCAGGTACAACAATGTAATGTATAATAATGAGAAATATCACATAAAACTTCAGTTCTTACTTTTGAGACAAAAGCCCAGGAACTGTGATTTCACATCTTCATGGTCTTCCAGAAATCCTTTCCCTGAGTCTGAACCTAGATGACTAAGTGTACCATCAGCTACACTGGCTGTGAGTATAACAGATTCTTCATCTGTGTGCGCAGCTAATTGCTCAACCTGTGGAAAAGTAAGAAGCTCAGGTTTACAAAATGAAACTATTTTTGTAATACACAATACTACATTTATATAGAATTATCTTTTGCAATATAAAGTGTTTTTATGCAAATAACTATATTTTGGCAAAATTTCTACAAAACAAGGGCGATTGACAGTTGACTGAAAGGCACTCTACTCTGGCACTGAGATATTATGCCAAAACACTTAATGACCTGGCTAAGTGAGTGATTTTAACTTTAGGAAGTCATTTTTTGCTACAGGGAGTCTGTAGTTGCTAGGGAAAGTCACTTGTTGCTAGGGAAAGTCATTTCTTGCTAAAGAAGTTACTGGTTACTACAGGTCAATTTTATAGACAATTTTGTTACCACAAATTTAAGCTGTACATGACATTGTGGTTTCAGAGAAGATTTTTTAAAATTCTATGTGACCACTGGGCAGAGCCAATATTGATCCAAATTTAGACTCCGATGTCAATGTTGACCCTGGCAGCATGATTTGAACAATCTTGTTAGAGGTCCACTGGACAATGCTACTTACCCAATATCATTATGTAAGCTCAAGGTCTTGCAGTTCTGGAGAAGAATTTTTTCTATGTAAAGTTTACATATTTCAAATACGGGGATTTCGAATTTTTCACGGGTCAAAACCTGGGAGCTTGGGTCTTCCGAACGCCCTGTAAACCTATGTAAAAATCAAATGACCCCCAGGAAAGGGTAATGACTTAAACAATCTTGATAGAGGTAAATTAGACAATGCTTCAAAATAATACTCTAAGCTCTGGGCCTTGTGGTAAGATATTTTTTTCTATATAAACCTATGAACAATAGGCCCAAAAGGGCCAGTATCACTTTGCCGGATGGACTGGAAGGTTCTGAGTAAGTTTTGTAAAAGTCTTTTGGAATGTTATCAAAGAAAACGCAACAGAGGTCACTGTGACCTTGACCCAGACCAACTGACCCCAAAAGCAGAAGGGATCATCTACTCAGTAAAACCAATCATCCTATGAAGTTACAAGATTTGTTGATAAGATCTCAAAATATTCAGTAGAAATAATTTGCAAAGTTCTGGTCAGTGTGACTGTGACCTTGACCTTTGACCCACTGACCTTAAGGAATCATCTACAGGTTGCATGCAACCTTCTGAGCAAGTTTCATGAACGTCAAATAAAAATTATGACCTGTAGAGTGTTTTTAAGGAAAAGCTAACAGAGGTCACTGTGACATTGACCTTTGACCCAATAACCAAAACATAGTATGGATCTTCTACTCAGAAAGACCAATCATCATATGAGGTTTGAAGACGGTGAGTCAAACAGATCTGAAGATATTGCACAGAAAAGATTTTAAAAGTTTGGTTCACTGCGAGTGTGATCCACCGACTGTGGGTGATACAGATCTGTGAAGATATTGAGAGGAATTTAAGGTTTTCAAAGTTCAGGTCAATTGCAACCTTGACCTTTGACCCAAAAACCAGTAGGGACCTTCTACTTAGTAAGACCATTCATCTTATGAAGTTTGAAGACTGTTAGTGATATTTATCTCAAAATATTGAGTAGAACATCTTAAAAATTCGGGTAACTGTGACCTTGACCTTTCACCCATTGACTCTAAAAACAATACGGATCATCTACAGGTTGCAAACAACCTTCAGAGCAAGTTTGATTGAAGTTGAATGAAAATTGTGACCTGTAGAGTATAATCAAGGAAAAGCTAAGTGAGGTCAATGTGACCTTGACTTTTGACCCATTGAAACCAAAACACAAGAGGCCAAAAAGGGCCAGTATCGCTCTACTGGATAAAGAAAATACAATTGTTGGCCTTAAAAACAAAATATTTGGCCTTAAAAAGAACAATATTTGGCCTAACAAAAAAAATAATTTTGCCTTAAAAAAATGAGGCCGAAAGAAAACAAAGTCCATACTGACCTCAAAATCAATAGGGGTCAGCTGCTGGTCATGACCAACCTCCACATCAAGTTTCAAGTGAAACCATTCTACAATTCAAGGTCACGGTGACCTTGATCTTTGACCTATTGACCTCAAAATCAATAGGGGTCATCTGCTGGTCATGACCAACCTCGACATCAAGTTTCAAGATGCTAGGCCCAAGCGTTCTAGAGTTAACGTTTTACTACTCCGCGTCACTGTGACCTTAAACTTTAACCCACTGACCCTAAAATCAATAGGGATCATCTACATGCTACAGGGAACATTCTGAACAAGTTTGATGAAAGTTGAAAGGAAACCGTGACCTATAGAGCATTATCAAGGAAACGCTATCAGAGGTAACGTGACCTTTGACCCACTGACCAAAAAACAATAGGGATCATCTACATGTTGCAGGGAACCTTCTGAGCAAGTTTGATGAAAGTTAAATTGAAAGGAAAGTCAGAAAACTGTGACCTTAAGAGTGTTAGCAAGGACAAGTTTATAATCGTTAAATAGATAGACAGATGGACAAACCAACATGGCATAAGCTCTGTTGGACTGTGTTATTACGAAGCCTTCAAGATAGCTAAATTTGCATGTTTTATGTCAACTGGAGGTCAGTGAGCCTACAACACATGTTGCACGTGCGTTAAAGGCCCACGAATATTCCATTCGACGTCACAAACATTGCAAATGTGTTTATTGATTTGAAAATGATGATGTTCTTATGCTTTTCCTATCATGAATAAAATATCCAATTTCAGTTTTTGTGTTACTTTAATTATACCATTTTGTATACCGGACAGAACTTTTGTCCTTAAGTTATTAAGTATATATAGAAAGATGTGCCCTAGAAGGATCTTTTGGAATGCTATAATTGTATTAAAATCTGTTTTCATCTTAGGAACACTGTTTTCGTTGAAAAATTAACAAAAATTGGGGTCGCGAAAGCAGGTGACAAATGAAAAATCGGCAATTTTCGGCTGACTATTTCTCATGTAAGGTATCAAATAGTTGCAAGAAATTATTCTGAAGCTTTGATTTGTGAAAACTTACGTTTTTATGACAAGTTTGGCCAACTCTTGATTAAATAAATCAAAGATTTTTTCAACATTTTAAGGGGAATTTTTTGTCAAAAATGGGGAAAAATATATATATATATCAATTTTGAAGGGGAATGGGGCCGAATTTCGATGTTTTCTGTGCTCAAAATAGTTTAACGTTTTTAAATATCACACAAAAGATCTGGTAAAAAAAAACCTACCTACTAACCCATCTTTTTTTCCAGATTGTTTCAGGAAACAGACATTTTTTTTTTTTGGCCTTAGACTTTAAAAGAAATACAGTTGATCCTCTGGGCTCTGGCAGACTATAATTGGTCATCTCAATTAATCAACCACCTGTCTTTAGCAGCCAATTCTGAGGTACCTCAATTTACAATTTTTACTAAATAACTAACTACTTATAGCAGTCATGCAATAAGTAGTCATTTAACTTTTTTAAGAGTAAAAATAAAGTCAGCATCTTGGTAGCCGGCACTGACTTGAACAGGCTAATTCCTGAATACATGCACGAGAGTTTCACTGATATTAGAATTTATTATTAAATTCTCAGTCATGTATTTGGAAGCTCGCCAAAAAATACATAAATCTATCAATATACCACATGACATTCCAGACTATGACACCATGAAGCTAAAAACTAAGTTAAATTATCACCAGTTGAAATGGTAAACACTAGTGATTTTGATTAAAATGATTATCATATCATGGCAATGTACAATGTAGTTGTAAGAGAAATCAACCCATGATTAAATCATAATTATAATGATAATTCAGATCCAGCCACCTAGCCACTAGTCTAACTATTTCGACTTCGAAGGTAAACCGAATTTATAGGCTGATATTTTAGAGTTGTTCACCTTCTAGTGTGACAGTTATAAAATATCAGATCTGTGAAAGGGGTCACACTGAAACGCCAAATTAATTAGGCTACCTAGCCACTTCCAAAAATAAAATAAAATTCTGAAAGACAGTTCTTCCAGTGAGAGAAAGATTATGAAAAAGATGTTAAAAAAGAAAAGAGTAAGAATATATACACCCATCAAAAACACAGCACTCGGCATTAGCCAAACTAGCACACAGAATTACTTACCAGTTGTTGTATCTGGGTCTTTATGACAGCTTTCAGGATCACTTTATATCCTGGAATATCTTTAATCACTTCCATATCTGGGGCAGACATGATTGCTTCTTTGAATAGTTAAGATTCCTTTGATGTTGCAAGCTGTTTTAGTCCAGTCACCGAATCTTTTATATCTCTAGATAGTTATATATCATCTGTTTCTACTTAGTAAAGTACTGTCCAAAGTCAACTGCTTTTTGATCTTTTAAATTTTTCCTTTAAAAATTGTTCTTTCATCACAAACCTGAAAATAATTGATTGATTGATTTATTTGTGACTATTATAATTATGTCTTATATTACAAATTTACATTATTATTCAATTAGATCTATTTCACAGATAAATATCACAAATCTATTTAGCTATATTTTTCAGATAGTGTCAAAACTGTGTATACATACACCAATAATAAATAAAAATATATTGATATTGTATTGACTCATATTGTATGAGTCAAATGTCTTCAGCAGCCAGTAATTAGTGACTATCACTTGGTAATCTGCACAACAACACAGGGTACAATTATTTGAAGCTATGTGCACTGTATGCTTTGATATTATAAGACCTTGGCCCACTTCTTGGGCCTCTGAGTGTGTCTACTGGCAAATATGTATGTGCACCGTGATGGGAACAGAGAAGCATCAAATCAATGCAATTATTGTGCACACATCTGCACATGCAATGAAATGCAAAACAGGGTTTAAAACATAAATGCTTGAATTTTGGCCAGGATGAGAAAAAAACGCGAAGATAATTAGAAATCTGCATCAGCAATGGCGGACAGACCTTGCTCCGTGAGCATGCCGCTTTTTGTTTACTCAAAATTACACCTCTTTTTCGTTTACACAGTCTGCACTAGCCGACCTAAGACATTACGATAAATAAAATGCATTTACTCACGTTATTGTAAGTTCAATCAAATCCGTATTTAAAGAATTGTCGGAGATAATTGAGCAAAATTCTTCAACAATCAGCCATGGCCTTTGTTATCCTCGTAAAATGCTAAGGCGAGAAGCGGAAGCGGCTGGTATGGGGCTCCAGTGGGGGTCAGAGGAGTGAAACAGAAAACTGAAAGCGAAAGTTAAATTATCAACATGAGGGTTATGTGCGAAAAAGGTTGTATTTGCATTTATTGTATGTGTAGCGCATAATTTGACGTTATCACTTCTTAATTACATTCAAGGACTCATTTCATAACTCAATTTACCTTTCGCGCACCTCTTATCTATTTTCGCGCGTGATTCTGCTGTCAATCACGCGTGTCACGTGACGCGGTTATCGTAATTATTAACTTCTCGTGGCAGCGAATGTGTAGTCCCCTTTTCGTGACAACTTGAATTTGTGTTAGCATAAAATAAATAAATAGGTTGCATTAGTTATCATTTTTATGTGTAGAACACTGTTCTGGTACTGCTACGCGACGAACATTTATCAGTGCAACAGTCGCTTTTGTCGGGCCAGAATAGAATAGAATCTGGGACGAATATATACTATATTGTTGCTCCAGATAGAATAGTTTATGTAATAGTTAGAGGCTAAATAGAGAAATTAATACAATATAGAAACCCAAAGGAGGGAGCGCTAGCGATCTCACGAGTATGATCCGACCTCGACGAAAGCCAATCCGGCTTATGGACCACATTACTATACTAGTAATCCTTTTATTATATACCTTTTGACACTTTACTGCGCGCATAAACTAATTTAAAGGTCCATTACTAACACCAAATCGATTTTTTTTTATCTGGAATCTTAACGGGCGTCTTCTCAGAAGGAAAAATATGATATACTGCATTGAATGTGAGCATATTGTGTTGAACATTTGAGTTTAACAAAAAATTAATAAATTATATATTTGCCCACGGACCTATATATTTGTGTATATAGGTCCGTGATTTGCCTTTTCAAAAACGAAAGTAGGTTTTCCCATTTTCTAATATCTTTGTGATTTTCCAGAAATCTACCAGAAGGAGGCTGTAAATAGGTTGTACATAAATAAGCATGCCTATTTTGAATTATGATTGAAGAATTTTACTTCCAATGATGTTTTAAGTATATGTCTGAGTGTTTACAACATTCAATAAATTAAAGCGAAAGTAGGACAAAAAGACCACCCAGGTCAATCTAAGGAAATACACAAACATTCACTCATTTTTCTGCAGCAGTATTTCAAACAGGGAAATACACCGCGGCTATGCAAAGTTCAAGAAGCTAGTTTCAAACTGTATTTCCCAGTTACAATTCCAGATTTAAAAGAAAATTCGAGTTGGTGTTAATGATGGACCTTCAAAGCATAATATTGGTGAGAAACTCTTTTTAGCACGAAATATCACACAGTATTGGCAAAACGCACGGCCTCCAATTTAACGATACTGCTCCGACTAACGTAACGACAAGGCTCCGACAAAAAATGGCTGATTTATAGTAAACAAAACAAAAGTCAGTATAACAGATTCGTGTATTTTATATGGTAAATCGCAACTTCTGAATACTCTTACGGAATGCTCACTTCTTTCCTGCATGACCGTAGCTAGTTGGCTGTTTCAGACATCGATGCGTGTGAAAGTAATGCAAGTTGAATGCAGAGTGGATCCAACGGTAAAAAGTGCAAAACAGATCCATAATAAATAATAAATTAATATTAATTAATTAATATAATAAATCCTGATTTGGGCAAAAATGAAGCAAAAAGATAAGAAAAAATAAGATCGAGTTAAATATGTAATGCTTATAAGATAGAGATTTTGCTAGAACGCACTATGACCAAAATAATAGTACTATATTGTAATTGGTGATGATCTAAACCTTGGAGATATAGAATTGAATGATAATTTCGGCTGTCATTAGTAATTTAATCTAAAATACCATTAAACTTAAGATAACAGATTAACTAGATCAGAGCAAAAAGTATTTTTCTGAAATTTCTTCGGATCTGACTAGGTGGCAGAATTCCCTTCGATTTGCTGTACACAGCATAACGAAATATAGAAAAAAATATGTAAAAGTTGCTGCCCTTTGATTTATGTGTAAATGGCTGAATGCGGATCAACACAAGCGGATAGGTAATACATTTGATAACATAATTATTTATTATCTATACGTATGATGTTGTCAGGTGTTTGTCAACTTGATAATTTTTATCAATAGGTTTGTTTGATTAAGTTTTCTTTCACATTTGGAGCACCCGCCGGAGTGCGTCATCCGGGAAAAAGTGTATACTGGATGTAAACTGTTAAATGGTGCAGAGGCCCTGGAAGAGGTATTGATGACGATTTTACCTTAATTACATAATAGTTCTGATACAGCAACTTAAGCATATTAATTACACTGCAGTTAATCCACCAGTGGTTTTAATGTTTGCCCATTGTAAAATATAAACAATCTCTTAGCCAAATCATTTGACCAGTTTGAGATCAGGACACATTTATAATGTGATTAGATTCAATAGACAGCTTTGTGACGCTTCTTGACGCTTTTTGTCTCTGTGACGCATTTTACTGAGACCCGATATAGTCTGCACCTTTGGGGCTAATTTGAGGGCATATTGAAAATGAATTTGGAATTCGCTGTTCTAGGGATTTCGTCATTATTGTTTAGTATGGTTTGTTTTTCTAAAGTCATGTGTAGTCCTATAGTCATGCATGGTCGATATTCTGTATTTTTTCATTATTTTATATTCATTCCTTCCAATGAAGTAAATAAGATCAGAGATTTTTGCTCCAAAATTGTAAAGAAAAAAACATTGCACATATTCAGTGCCTACAGTAATAAATTAAGAAACAATGTCATATTTACACAATTTGTTAGAACTGTAGATGTTGATTGTTGAAAATAGTAGGCAATCTGATGCATATTAAACTGCAATGGGGCCTCGTAAAATAGGTTAGACCTGTTTTTTTTATCTGATATTTTTATCGTTGTCAAAACTCGGACCCATAGAAGAAAGCCCCCATCCTAAATGTATCTTCCTGGCTTCACTATCCCTTTAATTAAACTATTTAAATGTAAGCCTAATTCATTTAATGTTGCAGTATGACCCCTTTCACAGACGATCAGGGGTGTTAACTTGTGTAAGTTGCTTTTCAATAGATTTATCAACATGATTGTAACTTCTACCAGTTATATTCATTTTTTATGCATGACTCACTTAATATAACTTCAACAAGTTATTCAGTCATGATAACTTGTTCAAGTTGCTTTTGTTTGAATACTATATTAAAAGATTTAGTAAGTGTCTCTGGTTCCAAGACCTCAAGACCAAAAGTCTACAGGTCCGGACCCGGACTGGGAGACTTATAATATAAGGTTTGCCTCCGGGTCTAGAAAATTTATTTCATACAAATTGTGTTATATGTTTTGTATTAATTTGTTTAAAATATATATTGAAATGAAACAACATAACATGTTTATTAATCGTATCACAAACAGTTGTAGTAGTATAATTATAATATGTCAAAAATACAAAAAAAATCAGAAAACAGAAGCAAAATAACCCAATGGCATATTCGAAAACACTAAAGACTGAGGTTAAACAGACAGAATCAAGTGTTTCATTACAGGCTTTTTAGCTCACCTGGCTTTGCCAGGGTGAGCTTTTCTGATGGATGCATGTCCGTCGTCCGTCAACATTTTGATTCAAATGACATCTCTGAAACCTCTAGGCCAATGTTGATGAAACTATGCAGGAATATTCCTTGCACGAAGCTCTACCAAAACTGTTCTAAGAATTCCATTCCATGCAGAACTCTGGTTGCTATGGCAACAAATAGGAAAAACTTTAAAAATCTTCTTTTTTGAAACCACAAGGCCTAGAGCTTAGATATTTGGCATGTAGCATTAGCTAGTAGACCTCTACCAAGATTGTTCAAATTATGACCCCTGGATCAAAATTGACCCCACACTGGGGGTCACTTAGTTTTACATAGGCTTATATAAGAAAAACATTAAAAATCTTCTTCTCTGAAACCACATTTAGGCCTAGAGCTTAGATATTTGGCATGTAGCATTGGCTAGTGGACCTCTACCAAGATTGTTCAAATTATGACCCCT
>JAUMHA010283140.1:0-14891 GCA_032359765.1 Saxidomus gigantea | reverse complement strand
TACTGTATCTCATACTTTTTCGAAATAAATAAAATTACTGTATGATTTATGTACATACATCGATTATTTAATAACTTTTTTTTAGTTCTAAGCTAGGGAACTTTCATCATGTTTTCTTTCTCTGGTGTGTATTCCATGTCTAAGCTTCTACTTTTTAAACCTTTTCCCGTTCACTTATAATATCTTAGATAATAACCTGTTGTATAGTCAATGAGTAAACACTGTTGTGTTTCGCATGGTACGTCTTTAAACTAAAAGATATTTGGGTTTAGTTTCCTAACAAAATCTTCATACACAGCACCTTTTTTCTCCTTCAACGACTGAAAACTTTTCAGGAAATGTGATAAAAGCAGGATGTGAGTGTCCAGATTATTTCACCGGATTGTATTGCGAAACAAAACTGGACCCTTGTAAAGACCATAAGTGCTTCCATAATTGCAGCAAGGACTTCGATCGTTCTTTAGAATCCTGGCCCTGTGATCCGTGCCCTAAAGGAAGAAATTCGCTTATGACACTGAATGAGCAGAAATGTCAGAGTAAGTTGCAATCAAATGGTTGGAAAATCTTTTACCTTGTGTTGTGCTTTAGATACTTTAGAGTATATACATGAGGATAAAATACTGATATAATTGTACTTTATTTACTTTAAAAACAATGTTGACGTGTGCATTTCTTGCATAGTTTTGCCAGACAGTGTTTGCACTATATCTAAAGAATGTACTCCTGATTTATAAAGCAACGTTTGGAATGTAATGCGAACATGTAACGATCAATGTCGCTGGTAAGATATCTTTCTTTGTAATATAAGAACTACAAGTAATTTTACATCCAAAGTGCTAACGGGACTTTAACAATCAGTGCCTATAAGGTTTATCTCAGACATTTTTATAGATACAACAACTATCACAAATGCATTATTGAATGTTTCTACTCTACAACTACGTATTTGTCAATGTTGTACGACTTACAAACAAACTAATGTGATTGCTTGTAAGTGATGTAACTGTTTTATTTAATTACATTACACCCTCTGCCAATAGTGTTCAATCGAATCATTCTGTCGAAATTATTTACCTAGGTTTAGAGAATTTTCTAAGTAACAAGCATAACTGTCAAGCTAATAACATATCTTTACCTTTTAGATATAGATGAATGTGATCCAGGCTACAGTGGTGAAGATAAATGTGAACAAAACTGTAATGACACAGACGGTTCCTTTGTTTGTAGCTGTAAGACAGGATTCACGTTAAATTCTAACAAATATTCGTGTGACGGTAAGACTTCTGTTATTTTTTAAAAACAAAACAATATTTAGATCCGGTCAGATTTCCCATTTTCATGCTTTATACCTCACTTTTCTTCCATCAGCCTTGTATCTTGTTTTCGTATTCAATGGGTTTAAACGATTAAACACTTGCTAATAGTATTATTTAATTTGAATGATAAAGTTAAAACTGACGTTATGATCTTGATCCTGTGTCAGGTCTACAGCTGCCAAATAGTGACAGACTTATTTGGAAATATTGCACGAATCAAAATGTTACCTTAGCGTTCCTTACAGTGTTATTGAGAATCTCATTCTGTAATTCACTACATCACAACAAAACAAAGAGGCTCATTGAAACACTTGAATATATTTCTCTACTACAAGGCAGCTTACTAGAATATTGCTAAATCAAATAAGGCAACTTTAACGTTGCGTCCAGAAAAATGCTTTTGTATCGAAACTATATATTTTAGATGTTGATGAATGTGTGCAGCCAAGCATTTGTGAAGAACATATGATTTGCATAAATAACGAAGGTAGCTATGTCTGCGACTGTGGCCCTGGATACACCCGAAAAAACTTCAACGATACATGCAAAAAAATATGTAAATATGCATTCTAGTTTGTTAGATCTTTGCCTTAATTTTTCATCCATTTCTGCATGTCATGTCCATACTTAGGCAGCTCGGACCAGTGCTCAGACGCTACATTGTAGATTATTAGCAGGTCACAACGTTCTAATTACATTAATAGCAAAAGTACTCTTAGTCATGGCCGTAGATTGTTGGGAACGAGACTAAGCATGTGCTGTTTATAATTAATTACCTTAATATAAGAGCCATGATTTACCTTAGAAAATATGAAGACTGATTTGGGTAGGTAACTTATAAGTGTTCGCGTATTGGTCTGGTATGTCAACTATTGGTCAACACATGTTAATTAAAACTGACTTTTACAATAAAAAGCTAGATAAGTATATAGCTCAAAACAAAGGATTCAATGGGAAAGTGTGCTAACTGCTATGATAAATGAGGTGTCGTAAGTCTTTTTTATGTTGTTATTATATACCATCATACTTTCTCAAAATATTGTTGTTTTGACACTAAATTACAGGGACATTTCAAAAGCAAATATCTCGTGTTTGTATAAGTTTGTGTTTAAAGAAAATAAGAGACGTATCAATCTGTTCTCAAATTGACAAATACATTGCAGTATTCAGTCTGTAACATTTTATTTATTACTTTATGAATTCACTCGTATGATACAATGTTAACAAAATCCTTACAAAAGGTAGGTAAAAGTTCAATTTAGAAAGCTTCAGAATCTAAAGCTAAATCATCTTACGACTGCACTTTGAAACAGCATTAACTATTTTTGTACTGAAGCTGAATCATCAACACCGTACGTTGGTTCAATAGCAATCATCATTGGCATAAAAGATGAAGAAGTTGATAAAATCAACAAGACAATCGACACTACTAACAACAGAAACACATTTAAAAATCGAGTAAGTGATCCATTCACTTTTTAGGATGAATGTTAAGTATCACATGTAGAAGATATGTTCAAACGCCATCGGCTCAAGGTCAAGACTACGTTTAGGATTATATGTTTGTATTGATCACTCCATATCTCCTAATCCCTTGAAGGATTTCCTCACGATAATGTATGTTCCAACTTAGCAGATACCATGTCAGGGTCACACTTAGGGGAAATTGTTTTTAGTCCGCTCCATATTTCCTTAAACCGTTAGAAGATTGTCGAGAATTTTCAGTAAAATGTTTGTTTCATCAAGACAACGCGCAGAACCGATG
Organism: Saxidomus gigantea; assembly: GCA_032359765.1. NCBI lineage: Eukaryota > Metazoa > Mollusca > Bivalvia > Venerida > Veneridae > Saxidomus > Saxidomus gigantea. The sequence goes on along the minus strand of JAUMHA010283140.1, from coordinate 11,810 downwards.
CCCCAACCTCATTTGGTTAAGGCCACAATTGAATAATTAAAAAAATCTTCAAATGTCCATGCACCACCCATGTTCCAACTGAGCCGATTTTTGTGTTAAATATCATCCTCTCGGCATCAATTTATGTGGAGAGGATGGGTCGATATACCTATCCTTCGCACTTCCTTGTTCGCCTTTTGAATTTTGCGCAACAGAGATTTCATTATATATCAAGAGTTCATATGCTCGTACTGGGATGACGTGTTAGGATTTGTATCAATCTAGTGACTTACACGGACATTTCTAGATTATTGGAAAATAAGCCATAAACTTTTATATATTGCTTATATTATTTATAGCTTGATGCAGTATTTAGAGGGACAGCCGGCTATGAGAGTGTTGAAGTGACCGGAATCATCATAATTAAAACTGGGTACTTCATTTCTTCACATTTCTTAAAGCTATAATACTGTTCTAAGTGACCAGAAAAAGTACGGTCAAGAAAAGTTCTTAAAACATGAAAAATGTTTAGAAGATTTAAGGATAATAAGTTATGCTCAACCATTTCTTTCATTAGTGCATGCAAACACAAATTTATCATATCAAACTGATGGAAAATCATTTTATGACCCGGCGGGAATAAAACTGATGTAGATATTTATGTTATTTAGCTATAATTTTCACAATGTTTGTTTTTTAATGAAACTTAACCATTGGTGAATGCATTACATTAAATTGCGATTATCATATTGAAGTGTGTTATCACTTTAATATTTATTTAAATGTATCATTACCTTAATAATTATAATCAATTGGTACCTCTCCTTAAGAAAGTTATAGAATATGACCTGCTTTGTTTGAATGTTCTCTTTTGTAAATCTTAATACTTTTAAGATACAATAGAATTACGTCACGGTTTTGAATTCTTGCATGCCTATGTTTTAATAACCATGGTAATGAAGTATTCGTGTGTATTAAACTTTTTAACTATTCTAAGTATTTAACAATCTTTGTGCACTCAAAAGCAGGAAGATCTGGGTAAGGGGCCGGGCAGTTTGCATGTGCTTTGGTTGCTCAAAATGGGAAAATTGAAAAGAAATACTATTATACAAATTGTATTACAGTTCTATGTAAGGAAAACTTGTTACCAGATTCCTAAAGATTATTATACTTTCCACACGGAAAACGGCTGCATTGGTGTATATCGCAGGGAGATGCAGCTATACGTTGTGGATAAATTTCATAAAACGTTATTATTAAAATCAAGCCAAGACATCCTACCGAACAGTTTGAAATCCAAATACTTTGTATGTAATAAATAGAATCTTAATGAATGTGTATGTAATTGAATTAGTCACCTTAGTTGTATTACGTTACAGTGCCCGTCGTAAGAAAAGAGAAACCGATCAGTCTTACAGGTTGAGTGTAAAATATATCGTCCACTGGAGTAATAAATCAGACGACGAAAAAGTTACAAAATCTTTACAGCAATCTTTCAGCGATTACCGCAACAAATCAAATGCTATAAAAATTGAAAATCTGCCAAAACCTATACGATTTGCAGGAGCTGATGTTCATGTAAACAATGGTAAGTTACATCTTTACATTATTAAAATCAACAGCGTGCATGTTAACAAAAGGCTTATATTTATGTGTAGTAAATGGTAACGTTACACGAAGCCGATATTACGTAGACAAAGGAAAACTTTGCATGGCCTACGTTTTCATCAGCATTAGTTATTATGTAAACAAAGTGAAGCTTTATACGGACTGACCTTTCCGTATGCATTGGTGATAAATGTTAAAGTTTGCGTGGCATGATGTTGTCTTACGATGTTTCGTAAAGGCGATACCTGTCAGTTGTGTATTCAAATATTATGTGTACACTATTTAATTTTGCAATAGCAGAACGGCATTGCTTGCAAAAAGGAGTTTGCATTGTACGTATAACAGTGTTATCTTGATACATTAATTTTAACCATGATTCGTGATACATGTAACCATGACTCATGATACCTTTAACCATGATTCGTGATACCTTTACACATGATTCGTGATAAATGTGACCATGATTCGTGATACATTTAACCATGATTCGTGTAAAAAAATATTACAACTTTGGTCATTAAACTTTGAACAACCATGCTACTACTGAGTCGAGATCGAACAAATTTCAAACAAACTAGCTGCATTAATGAAAAGAAGGCACAGCTGCTTTTCGCAAATATTACTTCATAGAATGACTAATCTTCTTCTATTAAGCTCACTGGGGATCAAACTTTAAGGTTTTAAAAACCTACCTGGGTAGGAATTTTGTAAAACATTGGAAAAAGTCTGACAGTATTTCAAACGATACCACCCAGTTGTAGATAAGGATGAAGAGGAAACTTCTAGCTAACATTTCGGAAACGAGGAGTATGGTAATATATTACGGTGATCGTCCTGTATTATCACTGTTCTTCTGTTAGTAATACGCTTTAATTAACTTAGAAATTGCTGTAATCTTAATGCAGCTCTTCATATAATCTGAAAATCATATTTTAATTATTCAATTGTGTGCAAGCTTTCAAAATGAAATTGTTTAGTATGTTTCTAGATTATGGTCATTTTAAAATGCGTAAACTGAATTTCACTTACATTTGTAACTTTTGTTGCAGCTAATGAAACCGGACTTTGTGATATAGAAAGTAAGAATGACTGTGATCCAGAAAGCACGGACTGCCACGACAATAACCATAAAATCGAATGTAAATGTAAACTGGGATATACCTCTGCCATAGTCACCACGAAGTTTTGCAAAGGTTTGTCTTGCATGTGTTACTTCCCTTTCTTGGTGGTAATTCCTGCCACCAGACTAGTTATGTTATGACAGAACTTTGTAAGCTTTGTAAGGTTAGGTCTTTTTTTAAATATTTGTTCAGGCATTTGCTGAGAACAGGTTAAACCTTGGCAAGACTGCAAAACACAATGACAAGTGATCACTCATTAATCTTTGACTGTTAATTACACAATGATCTTATAGTTTTATATTTCAATTTTTCATCTTTGTTTTAAAAATTAATGTTTCACTTTTTAAAGAATTATATGCACATTATTCCGTCTGTCATTTGTCAGGATCTGAAACGAAAATCGAACGATTAAGCAGATATACTACAAAAACCGCTGAAACAATGATTAGGTTTAGGTTCGATTTTACTACTAGCTAAACACATTTTTATGACTAACATAGATGATGTATATTATACAATTATAGACTTACGTTTCGGTCAATTTATAGTTTTGCGGACCTGTTAAAGTGGCATTACCCTTCAAGGTGACCATTATAACTTCTAAAAAGACATAAGTCACTGATTTATACTACAAATGTACTTGAAAAATAAACGTTGCCAAAGTTATAACAAAGATATATGAATGTGTATCTCAGTTCAATTCCCATTGAATATAGAGACAATCAGTTAATATCTTTTTTGACTATCCTAGTCAGAAAACGAGATTCAATCCTTTCTATTACGTACAATATAATTTAAGACATTCGATAAGAAAAATAACTTGACATGATTCACTTTTTACATGTTTCAAAGCATTTACTAAGTTTTCGGCTTCGTTCTTGATCGTAAATCAAGATTGAAATTGTGAAGGGTAATAAAACTTTCAATATAAAATTATTGTTGGTTTCGGTATTATGATAATTCTGTTTATTTTATGTTAAAAACTCTATTTTTGTTGAGTTTGTTCCAATAAAATGTCGAAAAGTGCGGGACAAGTCATCACAAAGCAAAGCACATATCACGTCATTTTAACGACGTCATCGACGTATGGTTTCCAGCATTGAATAAACAATGAGTTTTTAGGATGTTTTCCGCCGTTATATTTCAATAAACCACTGAAAAACATACAATAAAATGATATTGACCGAGGACGAAGTCGAAGTAATCTGTTGAACTGTTTGTTGCACAAATAACCATTACGTTGCATTTTAAATCAATCTTAATTATATCTGTTATAGATATAGCGTCACTAATTACATAATATGGCATCTTTAATAAAGATTACAATACAAGATAAAGAAGATAGTGTAAAAGTATTGGGGTTATGATGCCGTACTTTTCACTTCTCGAACACATCGTAATTCATATCGACACTTAAACATAGTATTTGCTATATCAAGCGTGCACGTAAACATTTTTACTTTCTTTTAACAGCACGTGTTCTTTTAAGTATGATGTAAAAACCCTCGTGCAATACACGTAAATCAAATTATGTCTGGTATAAAACTAGTAACGAAAGAGGGAATTTGTGATACTGTTATGTCTCATTTTACTTTTTGCGGTTTTTTTTTCTTTGAGAGCCTGGTTAAAACATTATCACAAACGTTAAAGCGTTCGATAATTGATGTGTACTAAAATTGCAAGAAATGTATTTGTATGTGTAGTTTGATTGGGTCTTTTTCAGCTGTGTAACTATATTTCTCTTAAAGATAAGTATAAAAGAAAATCGTGTTAAGGTTTGTTAACATATGCAACAGCGAAAGTTTTAATTTTAAATCCTTATATCACAGCTAAGATTAATGCTTAGTCAAAATATTTACAAGGCTTCATTACCACTTGGTCGACCCTGGTTATCGGCATCTTACAGGCATTGAAATAAACAAATATAGTGGAGTATTCAGATTATAAGCAGCGAATTTGCACAGCAATTTAGAGACTTGGCTCCGACTATCCTTAAATACAATGTCAATAGAGAGACACTTCCTAAAACTTGTGTCAAATTAAATAGCTTCAAGCGCATGCGTAATAGAATATTTTCAAGTTTAAGTAGTATTACTAAACCTAAATGTTCAATAACCTATGTAAAGTTGTTGCTGTACAATTAATGGTTGGATAGCGGTTTCTATGTTGACTATTGGAGCTAAAATGTGTCATTTTTCTATATATGTTGATCTTTAAAATTATATTTGTTTATCATTTTACGTTCTTTGAGCTGATTATTTATGTTTAGAATATATAATCTGCTAGATGTAGGGAGTGCTCATTGCATCTATTTCATTGAAATTGTACAATAATCTAACATGAACGCGGTACAGGCCGTTGAATGTCGCACAATACTAAATTTCCTTTCACCGTCTTGTTGTTGCATGTATTCGTATGACATGACTATCTGAATATACATTGCAAAATTGAAAGAAATTTCCTATGAAAGGCAATATTATATGACCTGCCAATCCATATAGATGTTCGAAGCTAGTTTAATATCTGACCATTTTCCTTTTAAACAAGGCTTCTGCACAGGTCAGTATTTCTCTAATATATCATTGAGCGACTTTGTTTTTGCTGTAGCCTAATTATCTAATTTAGAGCTGCGTAAGGCTTACCTTCTTAACGGCTAAGTAGGTGATAAACATTAAACAATTATTATGATAACATTATGTGCGGTCATTTTCAGATTTTGTTTAAAAACAGGGTTTTCAAACTATCTGAAATTAACAGAACGAATCATCAAATAGAAATGTCCTAGAATAATTTCCTGTATAGTATTTCTGGATATGTTTTAAATTAAACGCTACCAAGTTATAAAGCGTTGCAAATACCAAGCTCACCAACATTTGGTTTAAACTTCTCAAATTGCTAGATGTAGATGTTTACTTGTGTTGTTGATTCTAGCCAATACTTATACATTTGATGTTGTACATGTAGCATATTTATTTTGATAAACTCACTTTGTCACCTGAAACTGTGAACGAACAGCTTTAATATTTATACGCAATTATTATATGTTTAATTGATATTTAAGATTTTGATGAATGCAACGACAAAAACAAGGCAATGATTCCGAATTGCTCTGGTCATGGAAATTGTAGCAATACAATTGGAGGATACACATGTGACTGTCATGAAGGCTTTCAAATTGTTAAAAATGACACGAACCCATGGAATGTAACTTGTGAAGGTATATAGTATTATTTAATTTTAATTGAGTATATAAATACACAATATCACACGTTATGGAATATAACATATAAAGGTTTTAAATATTATTTAATTCACTTGAGTATATAAAAAGACTTTATTACACATTTTCGAATGTTACATGTGATGGTATATAATACTATTTAAAGATAATTTAGTATATAAATACACTGTAGTAAACGTTATTTAAGCAGGACCCGATCAGTGTAACGACTTTTTATCAAATTTATTGGCTTAATAATAAACTTATATTATGAGCAGCTGGCAGTTACAAACCTAATAGAATAAATAATCTTACCGTTAAGATTATAAAGTATAATTAGAGTGTCTTATGTGACCTTCCAAGGGACCCTAGCAAAAAGGTCACAAATGACAGGGAGTCCCTAAACAAGTCCAATTAATTCGCATTACATTTCATGTATGCAATAAATGTAACTAAAACTCATTTGATATAAAATCATCCTTATATGTGTAAACAACTTCATTAACACTTTAAATGATTAAATTCATATAATGCAATACATCACAGGGCAATGAGATTTTTTTTCTTTGCACAGGCAACTGCTGCGATTCAAGGCGATATGGGTTAGACCCAAATATTTGTAGATCAATTTAAATCTGTTTGTAACCATTAGAACCGTTGCCTTAGATAAATTGATACTAGAGTAAATAAAAAGATATTTGATTTGTCTGTAGGTAAGGCAAATGCTTGATGTAGCAATTGGCAATGTGTTGTTAAAGAAAAGTTGGTATCTCTTGGTATGGGTCAATATATACAACTTCTGTTTGATTATATGACATTTCTTGAAAATTGAACTGATGTACTTATCAGTGATCATATTGTTAAATGGAATACTGATGCCAACAGTGTCACGAGAAAACTTAGAACATACGGGTTGTTTAAAACACAGTATGAAATAGAACGGTATTGTAAGTTAAATATTCCTTATGCATATAAATCACCCATAGCAAAATTTAGATGTGGATTTGTACCCTTAAAATAGAGACATGGCGATATAGCTACACTTTAGAAAGTGAGAGGGTTTGTTCGTGAGAGGTTTTGTCTTTGTAGTAGAAACAGAGAAACATGTACTTTTGAAATGTCCTGCTTATAAAATCCAAAGTTGCTGGAAAAAGTTACTGAGTTTTATGTTGGAAATTTTAGTAACCTTGACAAAAATGATAAACTTGCACTCCTGTTCATCCACCCAGAATTGTCTTGTAAATTAGCGAACACCTGTAATGAAATACTGAAAATTAGAAACACAAAGAAAATTCAAGAGATTGAACTGCACTTTACTTTACCACACTTAGTGCAATCAGTACTTGATGAGTTACAATTTAAACAAACAAACAAAGATATAAAATTTACATTGTATATAATGTAGTTCCGTATTTTCAATTGAACAGGAACTTTTTTATTGACTTCTAAGAAGTAGCTGCTATTAAGTTCAACTTCAGTATTTCCATTGTAAATCTTGTGCAATAAGTAATTATGTTCATATTTATTGTGCATTGTGATTTATTGTACTAGTCATCTATGAAGTCTCTTACAATTCTAATTGAGAACGGTCACATACATGTATAAAATGTATAATTTAATGATCTAATTTTATGTTTATTATGTCTTCATGTATATGTATGGGAATGACACTATAATAAAATTAATATTAATAGCACGACTAAACATAAATTTTGCTTTAGGTTTAATTGACAATGGCGAAATGTATTAAAACTTAATAATTGATTAAACACTAGTCTCTAAATACAGGCCACGTTTCATTCAAAATGTTGTGTTGAGAGTTAGAAGCTAGGGCCACTTGTCATATATATATATCACTTATGCGTTGATAAAGTAATGGTTATTTATATCCAATTTTAAACTCTTCATATTAAAAATACACTGTTTCTTTTTAGATATCAATGAATGTCATTCAGAAGAATATACATGTCAAGATGGCCAATGCCATAACACGATTGGCGGCTGGGAATGTACCTGTAATGGTTCTGGCTTCCATAGGAAAAAAATAAGCACAGGCTTTCTTTGTATTGGTTTGTGACTTTTTTCTGAATTCGTGACATTCTTTAATGAAACCAGAACATAAAATGGTAAACAAACAAATCGTTTGCACCATTATGAATGTTCTTTTTTGGGTATATCGTTAAATTCAAATGTGCAATATTATTTTAAAGAACAAAGGCAAAACAACTTGTGTAAATGGATAATTTGACAAATTTGTTAATAGAATAAATTAAATATTAATTTTTTCTGTAAAAGTTTTTATATTCACGGGTTAATTATTTCGAAAGAGCACTATTTTATACTTTATCATTATTTGTTTGTTGAATTCGCGAAGTTTTCATTCATGAAAATTAGCGAAAATATAAACCTCGCGAAAAAAAGAAGTTTATAGTATTTTACTTACTCAATTTATGCCTAGGGTTGTATCAGTGGTACTTACGGGAGAATTTAACTTTACTTTTAGATATCGACGAGTGTTCAAACAACAGTTATCATTGTGGAAATGGAAAATGTAACAACACTGATGGCAATTGGAGTTGCACGTGTCCACCTGGTTATAAAAGAATTGAGACATCCCCTTCAAACATCCAATGTGAAGGTTTGTACTTTTGATTTAATGACAAAAACTACCAGTCAAAATGCATCTTTAAAACCTACGATATACTACGATGTAATCCTAATAAACTAAACTAGAACATGTGCTTCTAGCAATATTTTCAAGTAATTGAAAGTGACTTGAGGCTGATTTACTATTTGCCTAGCTTAACATTAAATTAACTACCTATTTGTGCTCACACATGTTACTTATTTAAACGAAACTGTACAACTATGACGGAATTGCAACCACCGTGGGTGACGCCTTGTGTGCATTGTAAAAGGTAACTAAATGGGCCTGCTGAGCTGAGGTCCCTGCAGACAAGGTGAAGCCTCATGCAAGTGGTGACTTAAAGTAACAAGGAGGCGGTCGCAATTCAGTGGGATAAACATAGTTTCAACACTTAACGCCGTTCATACATGTAACATTATTGATACAAATTCGTTCGATGTCGGTTCGCTATAAAATAACATTGTATTCCATTAACCGAAACCATAACGAAATGAAACCAATCTAACTATAAACAATTAAACATTTTATTGACACAGCAGGACAAACACTTTGACGTCATTTATTAGTAATAAGTTACTAACATGTAAGATCTCAGGGAGCTATTAGCTTTATAGCTTCCAGCATACGTGCAACATACATGTAACAGCTTTCACCGTATAGTCTTGCAACCTAGATAAGGTCGGTATTACATACAATTGCCAATTAATGTATAGGCAAGAAATGGTCTTTCGCACGTTTTGACATTGTAACGTTACTACAGTCTTCATTAACAAGTAAAATGATATTGATACACATAGATTTAAGCATGACATATTTCGAAGATATGTTACAGAAAATACTGGTAATAAAGGCGCAGAATCCAATTTAGATGAAACAATTTATTTAATGCTAAAATGGTGGCAATAAATACCACTGTATCGATCATTAATGAGCATCACTTTATTTTGTCAAAATCGTATTATCAAGACTGAATATAAACAATTGTTTATTTGCCTAAAAGTGTTACAATGAGGAGTTTGATGTACTTCCAGAAATAGATGAATGCATGGAATTTACGAAGAATAGTAGCATTGACGAACGCTGTGTCCACGGTACATGCGTAAATACGGCCGGATCCTGGAATTGCAGTTGTCCCTCAAATAGGTTGTGGCAAAACGTTGGAAATAAATCGTATCCAGTGTACAGATGTCAAGGTAACCATCTATGTATACTCTTACGTAATCGTTCTATCATAAATGAAACATTAGATTTATAAATCAATAAACCATAGTTTTGTTTTCCTTTACGAAATGCATTTATTTAATTATCTCTTTAACGAACGTGTGTCGACACAATACTTGCAGAGTTCTTACTTACAGGGGACTATCAGTACATAGGAGTGGTCAAACTTCTCTGGATTAGTACAACTGTTCAAAAGAGCCAAGTGAGGGACTTCTTAAATAAAACGGTATGCAAGTTTTAATAACAAAATGCTGTGTAATATAAAACAAAATGAAAATACAGTAAAATCCGTTCATAACGAACTCGTTTAGACCATTTAAATTTGTTTCTTATATCCGGAGGTTTTTATCTCCATATAACATTTCATATAAAATAAAGCAAGAAAAAAATATGGTTGAGAAAATGTGTTCCTTATATCAGGATTTTCGCTTTTTTTGCCAATTACCCACTTCGCTAATTAAAAAATTTCACAAAAATTCATTTCACATAATTATATCTACTACAGTCTGATCGGATATTAAATACTTTGTATATTTTGTTAACCCTGTCTACACCTCGCTCTTATTGCATAATTATGGTTTATCATAAAACTACAAATGAAGTATGAAACATTTTTTCGTCTCAGATTGAATCACTGTTCTCAATGAAGAATATAAGTTTTGCGAACGGATCTCCATACATGCATGAAGTATTTCTATCTGTAGAATACTTGAATGCGACTTTTAAGTAAGTTGTTTTTATGAGCGAATTTCCTTTGTAAAACAGGCTTATATGTGCCCTGCTTATTTTCGAAGATAAACTTGTCGTTATTTGTTTAAATCGTTCTAATAAATTACCGACTGACTAGCGAAAAGAGACCATCACGTTATACAGAGTACATTTGTAATTGGCCACCAGCATGGTAAGGTAGAATGTCTAATATCTTCAATGAGTTCTTTGAATTAAGGAACATAAAAAACGGTGTTGTTATTGTTTGTGAATTTTATTGCTAATGAGCATATAACTTACCATGCAAATTTGTAGTGTGAGCAGTGTGTTCTTGTAAATTATTATTTACTTTATCGCTTGTGTGATCTCAAGCTTAGGTTGTCGTTTACTTTCCATTCACTGAAAAACAATCATTAAGTACATTACCATACAGTCAATTCTACATTGAGTTGCTCTCATAAAACATATCTTTTCGAAATTGCATATGTATGTTTTGGAAGGTGTATTTGTTCTAGAAGATTGATTTCTCTTTTCATTGCAGCAACCGCATACCCGGGTTTGTTCATATAACTGCATTATATATACTACATCTCGGAGAGTCAGTTATTCCAGGATGGATCGAACAGTTTCAATTAAACGCTTTCAATAAATCAAATAGTTTTACAAGCAAAGACGGAAATGTTGTCACAATCATTGGCTCTTCAATATTCAATGGTATTTATCTGATAAATTATTTCTCCCAGACCAATAAGTCGGAAGCAGGGGCCTGTACAATAACCACTTTATGTTGTTGTTTTATGTCTCGTCTCTAAATATCAACTCAATTTAACTTTGTAAATATTAAGTGAATCGCTTTCAAATTATATACACATTTACATTATTATTGTGGCATTAAGTGTTTCAGCATGCGTAATTGCCACGTTTATGGGGGGTTTTCCTTCGTAGTGCATAGCAGAGGCTTTGACTTGTAGGTGCAAACAAAAACTAAGAAAATATTTTTAAATTTTATTTTGAAACTGCATATTTTAGAGATATGAGAAAACATACTGACTTAGTACAAATGAACTCGGTAACTTGGTACATTTGTACTTCGTTTAGCTATATTTAGCAATAAATTAATACAGCATAATAATACATTCAATGTTTCGATTGTATTTTCGACCAGCATAAGGTCGTGTAAAGAGTCAAGGTTGTAAATATTGCAGGTGTTACTTTATAACGTCCATATATTATATTTCCAGAATCGGGCGAAAATCTTTGCAACATTCCCAACAAAACAAAATGCGATCTAGAATCTACAGGTTGC
>JAUMHA010283029.1:1512-14891 GCA_032359765.1 Saxidomus gigantea | reverse complement strand
AAGTACTGGTAACTTAAAGATTCTTGGTCTTTTTCACAATGGACCATTCTGCAAAATATTGTCTCCAATGTTTTAACTGCAGTTATATAGGTGTCGCGTGTCGCATGTATAACATTCCAAATTGTGTAACATACAAGGCCATAAGAATAGTATTTACTTCAAAGGCAAGGTTTTAAAATCTTGGAGAATAGTATGTTAATAATGAAGCTTTACAGGAAAGTTGGACCAAACACAGGTGTCAAATCAGGAAACCCTTTGATTCAAAACTTAAAATGCCTGTCTCTGCAAAAAAAGCCATGTAAAGCCATGCAAGTCCGGGTAAAATAAAAATGAACACAATTAACCATACATCTGTAGTGTCACAAACCATCCCTAATGATGTCACAGATCATTTCTAGTGTCACAGATCACCTCAGCATGGAAATACACATAAATGACTGGCATCAACTTGAAGCCTTTACAGAAGCACTTTTGTTACAACAGAAAATGTTTTTAAAACATTGTTCAAATTACCCTTTGTCTCTTGAAGACTAAATGCTACTTGAAAAATATTAATTCATCATGATTGACAAAACAATAATTCTGTTTTATTTACTGTAAACCAGCTAACATTGAAGTACTACCTTTTCCCACTATCTCATAACTTTCCACAAATTTTAGAATATGCAAATAATTTCTTCCCTAGTCAAGAGATAGAATATTCATGTCCGATTTTACTTTGTTTATATAAAACATAGGTCATCTGTGAATTTGTTTGACATCACCAAAACAGTAACATCAATTGGCAAGAAAATTAATTGGTTTTCAGTATATAAAATGATGTTAACTTGATTGTAAGCAGACGTAAAACTTATTCTATCACCTCTGATTATAATAAAAATCATGAAAGTCTTTTGCATTCTTTAAGGACTGGCAGTAAAATCTGTGTCTCAATGCAGTATTTACAACGGCCAGAGTTCAATTAGAACATAAAAGCAAATAAAATATGATAGAATTTACACATGAAGATACAAATGTTGATTTTTAAAATGTATATTATACTATATATAGACAGTATAGTGCATGACTGAGAATATCCGTGAAATATTAAACTGGTAGAATAACTGGGTTAAATATACATGTATAAAAATTTTACTAAAAATGTTGTTAAAATTCTTAGAATAATGCATCTTCCATTCTACAAAATAATGTACAAGATTGTTTATACACATTACTACCATATATACATCAATTAGCACCATGTTCACAGTTTTGACAGTAAGTATACATGGGATTTCACATTTTCTATAACTACACTACATAAAATCTGCATCTTTAGGCATAGAATTATATGAAACAAAATAGAACATATTTAGACACCAGGAAACGTGAATATGGATAGAGAGAAGAACAGAGAGACAGACCAGGAATGGCCATGTGCAGCCAAGATCTATCACTATACTGAATATGAAAACAGCAAGCTAGTGGCATATGCCAAGAATAACCCATACAGTTGTACTAAAAATAAACATTTATAGCTAGACTTTGTTTTCCTGTGCTCATAAGTACATTATTTACATAATAGTCCCTGTTGTATTAAATTTGAGACTTATTTTAATAACAAATTGAAGTTGATTCAATTATGGACATTCAGTTAGTAAATTCAAGAACCAGAACATATTATTAACCTTGTGTAAAAACAGTTTTAACTTGGATACATACAGAATGATGTCAGACTGAACAAAGCTTAAGAGTTTACAATTTTGTCTATGCAAGAAAATTTGCAATAAAACTGTTTGGTTTTCCTTTTTGTTCTGGCTTGATATCATAAAGTTTGTTTATATGTTGTATTTTTTGTTTACCAAGATGTGTACACAACATTTAATTATGTATATGGTAATCTTTCAACTGAAAATTCAAAAACACACTTCAGATAGTGAGCTTTCCTGCTTTCAGAGAGTTTTTGATTAATTTCTCTATGAATACGACGGGTTGAGTTTTGGCTAGTAGACTGACCTTTGACCTTGCATAATAATTATATTTTACATGTTCATGTCTGGTCAAAAAATCAAGCCACCAAACACAGTATTGTCATGGCAGATAAAAAAAAATCATGTTAAACATGTTAGCAAAGAATTCCCTGTACAGTATTTATATAACATATAGATAACATAATGCAAGTATATATATGCAGATGAATGTATGCAACATGTTACAAAGCTGTTTTGCCCATCAATACCAGCTAGCATTTTCATAAGTAAATTTAATGCATGATCAGCAAGTCCAGATACAATCTGAAATGATACCTAAATACAGACTTCAAATAATAATAATCAAAACTAGGTGACCAGATTTTTCTTGACACACCTGGTCACCACACAAAGAAGACAAACCAGTTGAAAGGATCACTATTTCACCTGTATTTGAGCTAGAGGATTCAGATCACAAACAGTGGCTGAACGGGAGTGACAGAATTAACATGAACTTTCAGATTCTAAAATTATTACTGATCATCAAAGACTTATCATTAGTTTCCACACAAAAAACGTGAAAATTATCACTGGTAAACTCTACTTCTAAAATCAGTTAGTAGTTATAAAAAAAAAAGTACCACATGGGTCATAACAAATTGCACAATTTTTTTTTCACGCTTACATTACTTCATAACAAATATTAAATTAATTACTTTCTAAACACAACAACAAATTCATTTATGAAGTCTTCCATCGAATAATATAGAACCTATTCCATTGAGTAAAAAATAAATACACGATACAGTCCCAGAGTCCCTTTTTTTTTCATTAGTGTGCTGTAAAAATCAATTTGAAAATAATCCTATACATAACATAAACAATACACACAAAGCACTTAAACATGCACAACCATTTTAATAAACAGTGTACATTTCAACCTGTGAGCCATTTTTCAGTTAAACTATTCAACCATTAAACTGCTGGAAGAAAAATAAATGACACAAATGTTTGAATTATAACCATGTTAACCGCCTGCATATCAAGTTTATCACATCAAGGTACACACTGTGCTTTCAGGAAGTTAGATTTCATTGACAACCTCTATGTACAATAATTAATTCTGTACAAATTATAAGATGAACATAATAATAATAATAATTATCCATTACAGAAATCCGGCTGAGGAAGCATCAGATAAAAAAGTTTTCAAAGCTGAATGCACTTATGAAGAAAGTCTAAAATATCACTGTAAATTTCAATTATGGTATACCCAGTAATTGTTTAACCCTTCTAAATGTGACATTAAGTTCTAAAGCAGCAAAATTTGTGTTTTAACAGAATCAATGATCATGCATTGAGAAATTCAAAGGTGGGATAAAAGATGGGTGACCATGACTGTGAAAGGGTCCAGCCATTGAGGTGTTCATTCTTCCATCAAATCCATGGTGGTTCGGGCCCAGTATACTATTTATAGACATGACTGAGGGGTGACCCCTGTTATACTGATGATGGTGCTGCATGGCATTATGGTCCATGCTTTGATAGTTTGTGTGAGGGAACTTTATTGGGGAGATATTGAGAGATGACTCATTTTGTGATGCATCAGAGAATATATTATTTAAATTAAAATTAGCCATGTGTGGGGCCGTATGGGGAGTAAGCTGTGGGCCATTTCCATGGTTACCATGTAATGGGTTCATGTTCATACCAAAACCTGGCTGAAAATTTAAACCCAAACCATTTTGTGCACCTCTTGGAGGGAACAGTGGGTTGAATGGTGCTCCAATGTCAGAGTTCTTTGGCACTGGTGTATTGGAATTGGGAAACCTCGGTCCCGGGCCAAAGAAATTGCCAGGTAAGAATGGTGACCCTTCATGCTGCATTCTTGACTGTGGAGACAGATTTTGCATAGTAGGAAAGAATGGAGTCATACTCCTATTGGGCTCAAAAATGGAGTTAGATAAATTACTGTCCACTTCCATAAATGGTAATGGCTTTGACTTCTTTGATGATGAGAGTGGTTTGGAGTTACGAGATGGCTGTTTGGACTGTCTTGACTGGCTGACCCCCGATGGTGCAGGAGTTGGACCAGCCTGGTTGCCATGGGGTGTTGTGGCCCTATGACTTGGTGGGGTAGGCCGAGGAGCTTGCGGTGGGGGCGCTTGTTGGGGGCCACCCATTGGGACTAAGGGAGGAGCAGACTGTTTCTGTGGAGGTTTAACTACACTGGTCTGGGCAGGTGGTGGAGGATTGGCAGATTTTCTCCCTCCAGAGTTCACAGGGGTGTGACTTAATGGCTGGGTTCCAGAATTATCCCTACTGAAGCTTGGTGGCCCACTGTCAAACCTACCAGGGTAACTTGTTGGACCCATGGTATTAAAGCCTTGAGATGAGGGAGGTGGAGGGAATGTATCGTAAGGTGACCTGTTAGTCATATTTCTTGTTCGATCATCGGGTGGCATCATTACAGGATGATGTAAGGGTGGAGTGTTCAGAGATTTTGAGGAAGGATAGTTAGACTGATAGTAAGATTGAGAACTGTTCATCATTTGCGGTGATCTATCCATTGTGCCACCTCTCTTGTCAGACAGTGATGATTGAGTGCTACTACTTCGTGAATGAGAACTATTCATGTCCATCATCTTATCTTGGGTAGGCGGCTTCCTCATTTGCTCTGTTGGACTCTTACCAACATTAGATTTCATCTGTGAGTCATGGAAGAAGTTATTCTCTGGCCCAGCACTAGAATTGGGGAATGATGAAAAAGGTTCTTGCATTGCAGGCGGACCCTGTCCTTTTGGAATCTTTTGTTTGCTACATGATGGATTGTTTCCTTGATCACGATTTCCATCATCTGAACGAATAGCTTGTGGTGCTTTATCATTTCTCTGCATAGACTCTCCTCTTTGAACAGCATTTGAATCAACCCTAGAAATGTGAGAGTTGTCCCCTCTTGGCATATTACTTCCACTAGGATGCATAACTGTATTATTCCTCTGAATAACATTATTAGTAGCACTGTTACTTTGATCAAACATGTCCATATTTGGCATAGATGCTGGCAGACTTGTCTGGGATGATGGCACATTTGAAGACGAAGATAAAACTGGCGGGAAAAATGGAAACTGATGATGACCAAGTCCTCCAGAACTTGTTGTTACTGTTGATGATGTGGATGACAATGAGAAAGAGAATGATGATGACATGTTTGAAGTGGCTGTACTGGAGGTATCCATAAAGCTGCTAGGTATGTTACTTGTGATAGGCTGCAAATTGAGACCAATATTAGCAAAATTGAAACCATCAGGTGAACTTTCTGACTGCAGTCGAGAAAAGTCACTGGATGTATTGCCTAATTCACTACTACTGATCAAATCAGAGTGAGCTCCAATTGTGTCCGGTCTTGATCGGATTCCTTCTTCTCTACTGGACTGTACAAAATTGTCAACTGAATATGGATTGTTGGCATTCCTTAACTTTGACATGTTAGAGGTGTCAGGTTTCTGATTTAATGTAGATATGTTAACATTTGGTGGAGATTTTATAACTTTTTCCGCATGTGAACTGAACACAGAGTCCGCTGAATACGGAACAGAAAAATTATTCATGCCAGTATTTGAGTGAGCAGTATTGTCCTTTGATCGGTTATTCATTCCAGAGAGGGAACCATAAACTGGGTCATTGTTAAACTGATTCCCATACCTATTGTTCTGAGAGGAATTAACGGAAGTTTGCGATGGTCTTTGAGCAGAAACCGACATACTGTTTGAATTTGAGGCAGTAGCATTTGAAGAATTGAATTTGTTTTCAGTATTTGTTGGCGCATTTTTCCCACTATTCTGAGGCTTCTGCATAGTAGAAGCAGTTGAAATACCACCAGACATCTGAACACTTTCAGACACACTTTTCTTCAATGCCACATTTGATTCACTTTGTACTTTAGGTTCATTATTTTGTTTCTTTGAATCGGCGGTAGATACATTCACTGTTTTTGCTGAAGTAATTACAACTGCCGGCTGAGAATTTACACTTGTAACAGGTGGTTTGCTAGTGTCCATAGGCGCAGTGGAATCTGTTGAAGTGTTTGATAATGGCACAGAGTTTAAGGCACTAAATGAGCTTACTTTCATATTCTCTAATTTCTCAGGGGGTGATCTCTTCTTCAATGGTGACATTTCTGTATAATGTTTCGGAGAAGATGTTATGTTGTCATTTTCCATAAGCACACCTTGAGTGGGAGAGACGATACTAAGTTTTGGAGAGACAAGCTCAGGCGAGAAAGTATTTTGCAATGGAGAGACCATTCCAGGTGTAGGTTTTGGTGACACCATTGTTTGTTTTGGTGATATTAAAGACATATTTGGTTGAGGACTGTCCTTTGGCGACATCTGTGAAGTAGGTTTCTGATTTGTTTGAGCACGACTTGAAGTATCTGGTCTCTTTTTCGGTACTGGAAACCCAAACAGACTGGTTGTAGTGTCAATTTCAGGCATGCTGGGTAGTGTTGCAGGAAGTTTCATCTGGTTTGTGTCAAATTTATTTTCCTTGTTAGTTTCATGATATGTTTTCTTATTACTTTCAGTCAGATCTTTCATCTCGAATAATGGGGCATTTGAATGATCATCACTTATAACTTTCTGTGAGGAGACCTCACTGTCTTTTGAACTTTTAGCACTTTTCGAACTTTTCTTTGTTTTATTTTGAGCACTATTCTTTGGCTTAGTTTCACTTTTCTGTGAATCTTCTAAGTCAGTTACACCAAAATCATTCTTGGTAGGAGTGGAAGAGAGAGCAGTAAAGTCTTTTCCATTTAGGGGTAAAATTGATGGCACAATATCATCAGAATCATCAAAATCATACACTGATAATGATGATGGCATACTGAGTATTTCCTTCGCCGGTGTATTAGCTTTACTACTATCTTTTGCCTCTTTGCCACTTTTACGTTTCTTTGAACTTGGTTCACTTTCAGGATCAGCAGTTTTGCTCCTTTTAGATTTTGACTTCTTTGATGATGCCTGTCCTTTATTCAGACTTTCAGAAACAGAACTACCTAACTGTTCCACTTGATCGAGTACTTCAGACAAATCATTCTCACTGAAAGTAATATTGTCAGGGATATGTATCAAAGTACTTTCAATATCCATTTGAGAATCTGAGTCCATTTTCTCTAAATCTAACACAGTATTTTTCTCAGATGCAAGTTTTTTCGAAGACTTACTTTTAGCACTGCCTCCTTTGCTACTTGATTTATTGTCACCATCCTTTTTGTTTTCACTAATTTTAGAGGGATTACCTTGTTTGCTTTTCTTATTTCCTTTCTGAGTTTCACTAACCACAATTACGTCACTGTTCTTGTCTGAAATATTTGTAACGCTTTCACCAAACTGAATTCCAGCGATTTCTTCAAGAGTAACAGAAAGAGAGGCCACATTGTCAGTAGTTGACTCTTCAATTTTAGCAGCACTATTCACAACCTTTGACACATTTATTGCCTTTGCTCCCTCTGCTACTGAATTAAGTCCTAACACATTATCTTCCAAAGTTCCAGCATTTGTAACCGATACAGCACTAAGTTTCTTTGCTTGCTTACTCGGAGATTTCAAATCATCTTCTACTTCAGCTGCACTAGTGTCAATATGCAGTGGGTTATCTTCATTGGCAGGGTTGTAAAAGCCACCCCCGACACCTGCAACATCTCCTATAGGTGGCGAGAAAATAGATTCTGCCGCTTTGGCAAGTATATCTGTTGATTCAGACGACACTGCTGACGAGATTTCAGGATCTGTTGTAGATTCTGGAATTTGTATTTGAAGAGTTTCTGAAAGAGAATCAGCTTGTGCTGTCTCTTTGGACTTGTTTGAAGCTTTTGAAGTTGGCCTCTTTTTCTTAGCTGGTGCTGACTGGTTTCTGAGCCCGTCTCCACCGAGGGGTTTCGGACAAATGGCTCGTTGATTTGCATTATTCTTATTTTTGCCCTTACTTGCTGTTACGCTTGTCTGTGGTGCACTAGGCTGCTGCCCTGTCGCTGTTGTTGGGACTCCTGGGGCTGACACAGTGCTTTGTTGTGACAAGGGGGACTGACCCGGCTGAACAGTACCCAAGACCTGCATGGTGACTGGATCAAGCAATACAGTAGTCGGTTGGCCATTTATTGGCAAGCTGATTAAGATAGGCGTACCAGACGCTTTCCCACTTGCTGCAATACCACCACTTCCAAGCTGTAAAGAAAAGAATAACACCTGAACATTTTATACTAAGTTTGAACAGTTGGTATTTTCTCGATATAAGGCAGGCACTTTGCCTAGCCAAAGCCATAATTGTACCCTCCAATCCTCAGTAAGAAACTGCCAATTTCCTCACTTTGGGAGTCAGGTCTGTAGCAAGACTCAAACCCGTGACATTCAATTTGAGAGAGGTGAAGTGTTTTCAAGTCACTGAGCTTATCCACTAGACCACTAATGAATTATTACTTATGTAATTCTACCTTTCACCTTCGAGTTCAATGAAGATGCTAGTATGATTATTTGTAGCTTTTTAACTTCTATCGCTTTATTAGAATAAACAACCTTATAGAATGTCCAGTGTATATTTTAATCTCAGTGATGCTTCAAATGTAATTTATCATGGTTGTCAGACACTAAGCACTATATTTCAGACATACTTTAAACAAATTATAACACCTTGTCTACAGGAAATAGACATTTTTTTTTAAGTCTTTGGAAATATGGATTCCGAGGGTCATACAACTGGACACATGCGTACAGGTCAAAACATAAGATGATACCAGTTGATACAGAAGGGAAGTTATGGTTTGAAAATGACTTACATTTGGTGCTCCTGGTGGAATGCTCACAATCTTAGGCTGACTACTGTTAGGCAGGGAACCAACCACTGATGAAGAAATTGGTTTCTGTGTCTGAACTGTTGAACCCTGATATAACAAAAGCAGTAATTAGCTTTAAACAGCAGAACCATGTTAAGGGTCCAATACAAAACAGAAGTAAGTCCTTCTTTATTTCATATATATGACTGATAGCCCCAACAACAAGTAGCATCTGCATTGAAATATTTTCCTCGCCTATCTAAAACTGCTGTACTATAGACATCATAGCTGGCAGATTTTATACATATGTAACCTGTAAAGGCAATAGATAAATTGATCTTACATCCTGGCATTTTTTATTAAGCAGGCCAGATAGGCTATAGACGGATATTCTGTGAAAAAGACAACTACATGTATCTTACATTTTTTTTTCAGTTTGGGTTTTTTCTGTAACTGACAAGTTACACCCCAAACTGTTAATGAAGCATGTATTAAGTGTATACTAAGAATCAGTATAAAGCCTGCCTTTTGAAAACAAGTACTGCCATGAAAAAAAGTCCCAACAAACATATGAAGGGATGAGATGAAGGTATGCACAAAAAGTTCCATGAAAAATCTTCAAGAATTTTGGAAAATATAGTGACATGACCTTGACTGCAAAAGTGACATGCATTTAACTTTAATGGAAGTCAGCTGACCTTTGACCCTTAAGTTTGACCTTGACCTTGAGCTAAGTATGGTTATAAAGTTATTCATATTCTTTCCATAACTTTAACATTTACTCAAAGCTTCAAGGAAATCATTTAAAATGTTTCTAAAAAGTAGATATAGAAACATGACCTTTGAACCTAAATGTGACCTGAGCAGGCTTGGTTGAAACATGGATATTGCATGTAGTCTCCATGAGGTTAACATTTTGCTCAAGTTTTAAAAAAATCCTTCCACGAGTTGAGATAAAATCTTTTGACCTTTTACCCTAAAATTTGATATTGACCTTGAGCAGGGAAATTACTTCAAAATTAGTATGTATATGGAAGTTACAGCACTGTCACAAAATACCAGAACATAAATCTTAATTACAAGTCTGAAGTGTGACCTTGTCAACCCCTGGATGTTGTGCATGACATACCCTTTTGATATGGACAACAACAATGTGAAGATATGAAAATTGAATAGAGACGTTAAAGCCCGGACCCCAAGTGTGGATGGATGGCCAAATGGATTGACAGACGGAATGGAGCAAACCTATTGTTACCAATGGTCTTTGAAAGGTTGGGGAAAATTAACCAGTATCTTGTGACTTTCCACTATCAACATTATGACCACCCAATATTACGATCACCTTTGATATTAAAAACAAACCTTTTGAAACCAATCAATTTCATAGTAAAAAGCTCTTGTTAACAATTCAGCAATAAGGCCACTGGTTACTAGTCTGAAAGACAGTCTTATTAAAGATACTCTGCTTGATTTTTGGATAACCTACCTGTATTTGTGTAGTCATGACACTCTGTATAGCTGATGTGGGTACCACACTTGTACTCAAAGATGCTGCCGTACCTGATGAAACAACCTGACCTACCGATGCTGCTGGAATCAACAAACCTTGGCTGTTCGGCCCCGATATTATTTGACCATCCACCGCTGAACAAATGAAAAGAGTAAAATATAACCATGAAGCAGAATTATTGTTTGTACAAGCATGTAAAAATATATAAAGTTTTAAGGTTGTGTACTTTATAAATGAGGTAATGAAGATTATTTATCACTTACATTTTGTAATGAAAAGCTGCAAAAACATTGTGAACCATTGTTCACAATTGCCATATTAAAACTTGGGTCAAAAACCATGCTAAAAACATAAAGAATGCTTTGAAAACAGACCAGAAGAAGTCAGGTTTATTTTTTCCCGAGTTACATCCCTTGACAGATCACATACCGGTACGTAACAAATTGGATGAATTTTCAGTATTTGAGAATTAAAGATATTATATTAGTATGATTATATTCAGACATATTAATATAGATTGTATGTATCTTTGATAATATTCTTTTTCAGGGCTACCGGTAAATTTTTTTTGCAAAGGTCTTTCTTAAAAATTCTATGGTCACTTAGATTAGCACTATAACCTTTAATTACTTTAATTACAGCAGGGGTCTTAATGGAATAGATTTAGTAGACGTAGGGTCATAATTAACTTATTCCTATCAACAAATAATATTAGTATGCACGGTAATTGATTTATTCCAGAATAAACATTTGGCTTGGTTTTCATTGCTAATCCAAGGATACAATTTTTTTTAAACTGTTAGTAATAAATATTCATGTATGACAGATATATACGTGTTATGACCATATGAATCCCTAAAGCTCATTTTTGCTTGTATCCACATTTAAATAAGATGAAGCCCCTACCATCTACCCCAGTATTAAAGTGAACTATAACAATGAACATCTTCATAATTCGGACCAGTTTTCTGTATACATGTATATCATTCATGTGCTGCATCTCTGAATTCTGATAGACTATATTGGACAAAACATTTAAATTCTTCTGTGACATTAATATAAGGTTTCCAAAACAAATAATTTACTCCTACATGACTACAGAGAAGCCTTCCACTGATTTCATTTAAACACTACTGTAAATTCATACTAAAAATGTGTTTTATGAGATACTTTGCTTTGACCAAACCCTCCAACAAAGCTTTTTAGGATCTAATGAAAACTTGGTTAACACTATTAAACTCTCAAGCCAGATAAACATAAACACACACATATATATATTGTTGTCTTTATAAGCATATAAACAACTATAATTACCTGTCTGTAGCTGGGCTCCAGACATTCTTGGCTGTGTAAGCTGTCCTTGACTCAAAGTCAGTCCTGGCTGTGACACTATATTGCCTGGGTTGGTCACAACAGGAATGATTTGACCATTGGGAAGAATTAAGGCAGACGGTAGCTGGTTTGGCTGACTGGGCATGGTATTAAGAGCAAGCTGACCTTGTTGCCCAGCAACCACTAGTCCCTGACCTTGACCAGGCATGCCAATCAGTTGACCTTGACCATTTATCTGCGGCCCTATCTGTTGAAGCAACTGGCCATTTGGTGTCTGAATGATATTGCCTTGTAACAAATTTTGCTGCTGAAATGGCATATTTGGAATATTACTACCAGCATTTTGTCCCAGTAATTGATTTTGCAAAGCAGCCATGTTTGCTTGCTGTTGCGCTAATGCAAGTGCATTCTGGTCCATGTTTCCAGCCTGATCTTTTATAAGATTGCCTTGATTTATATTCTGCATTATTCCTGGCTTCTGCGAATTTGAAAACATCGTTGGATTATTTGGGTCCATTCCCACAGGCACATTTGCGATCATTGGTATCCCTTGATCATTTATAAACATGATCTGTTGCATCTGTTGTTGTTGTTGTTGCTGTTGTCCAGGTAACCCAGTTGGGTTGCCCAACATTGGCATATTTATCAGGGCATTATTATTTCCAGTCTGTAACATTGGCTGTAAACCAGACTGTGAATTTGCCATCATAGGTATGTTTGAACTAGTACCAGTCAGGGAACCACCTGCAGTTGCAGTCTGATTATCTGTTGCATTGTTTTCTGTAGAGAAGATATGATCACTTGTTGCAACTGAAGCGAGTGTCTGTAAAGCGTTATTCTCTGTTGAACTTGATTCTGCTTCTTGCCCAGTCTCTGACACTGATGGTGTCAATGCAGAGGAACTTTGCTGTCCTGAATTGCTACCTGGAGTGATTCCAGCATCCTGCATAGCTAACTGTAATAGTCCTGCATCCATTTCGTCTGAAGATTTGTTCATGTTACTCGAATTTTGATCACTCTGTGGGTTTGAACTTTGACCTGTTTGATTTGTCAAGTTGTTATTAGCACCACTTGGCATGCCAGGAGCACCAGAACCAGCACCTATCATGCCCATTGGTCCAATATTTGGTATCATCTGGTTCCCATTTCCCATCATTCCTGGCATCATAAACTGATTCATCATCGGATTAAACATGACATTTTGTCCATTTATAAATGCCCCTCCTGGCATGTTCATCAGCTGATTTTGTTGTATATTTCCATTAGTGTCGTCTGACACGGGCACGGATGATGAGATCATTTCCTGTTGTTGTTGTTTTTCCCTCTGCTCCTGAAGCTGCTGTAGATGAGCATTTAAAGTATTTCGCTTCTTTGTTTTGTTCTTTGGTTTCGGACTTTCATCTTTAACATCTGTTGTTGAACTAACACCATTGGTAGGGATAGATTCTGTAGATAAACCTATAAATTAAAGAACAGTTTTTATTCAATACATTCTGTCTCAACTGTACTATTATTGCACAGTATGTTTCAAATTTCCTCCCTAGAACTACCGTACGTAAAAAGTTTGTTTATAAAGTAGCAATCCTTCCTGGATTATGAAATGTCTTCTTTTCATAAAAATTTCCACCTTGAATCCTATAATTCAATCCTAGGCACCTAACAGGAAGGCATACAGTAACTATTCAAACTAGCAGTTTGCTAACAGGCTATATCAGAACACAACACAACCTCTGACCACTCACTACTCACTTAACCAAAT
>JAUMHA010282918.1:0-14892 GCA_032359765.1 Saxidomus gigantea | reverse complement strand
AATACACAATCAAATTACTGTTATATAAGCTTTTAGAACCTGTATTAGTGTGTTTTGTTGCAAATATTGTTAAAACAGGTCATTTCAGTTCTTGGGTTACTTACATGAAAAATATCCAATGTTTGTGCACGTTTCATGACAAAGTCAAATGATGAAATTATTCAAACTGGCACTTTTTTATAAGTTCAATGTCTCCTCCAGATGCTCGACCATAGAAATAGTTCTTTCAATCCTAGACATCAACAGTTTATAACTGAATTAGCATATCTTAAAAGACTTATTATAAGAGAAATGCTTGTTGTATAGTATTTGAATAAATTTGTTAAATGTGTCCCGCTCCAGTTCATGTATCATCTGCAAGACATACACAAACAAAATGAAAACACATTCCACTAAATCAAACTATCAATATGTTTTAATCATAAGAATTAATTTCAAAATATGACCTCTGAAAATATCAGTTTAGTAAGGCTTGACAAATTAATGACTAACATGCACTGTGCATTAATTTGAAATTTTTGTTACGTTGTTACTAGTTTTGTAATTTATTATGATAATCATTTGTGAGTTTGTAGCCTTAAATTATGAGCGGTATTACATTTTCACTACGGATATATTTTTATTTTAACTGTTATAAGGTATGTCCCTTTAACCTAAAAGTTTCAGCTATGTATTCCCAGTCATTGATAAAATCAGCGGTTTAAAATATACTTACTGCAGTACCGTAAACCATTCAAAACTCTATGTAGAATTGTTATTGTACAATAAATGGGTGGATGCGATTTATTACTGAAAGCCTCTATATTGATTGATTGTAGTTAAATGAGGCAATTTTCGCTATAGGTTCTTCTTTGAAATTGTATTTATTTATCATTTTATGTTCATTGAACACATAATCTATGTTTCGATAATATAATCTGCTAGATATAGGGAGTGCCCCTTTAACAGAGAAACTTCATTTTTATTTCAAATATTAAAATTTTAAATCAGTATATAAGGTCATGGTATACAATGTTCAAGTGGTCGGTCCATTGAAGCAATTTTTAATCAAATACGGTATCACATATACACGTTTTCCACATGTATAGACTACAGTAGTGTTGTGTCGCCTGGTTTACCAGACTTCATGCCGGGGAGTTTAGGATGTTCGAACATTTCTAATGATGTGTATAATGTCATCTTAAAGTGTACAAAGTTGTCGAATAAAAACATTTATAATGTCTACATAGTGTTTCCTGCGGACATTTAGGTTTGTTAAAACTTTCTTGCAGCGACAAAACCTAGTTTTCTATTTTGGGCATAGATACAATGTTCAATCAAAAGCGCTCAATTTGGAAACCTAGAAGTTCATACGAAATTGAGCGAGTATTAAATATATCTTCGTCTGAATAAAAACACAAAGATAATTATAATGAATGAAAAGCCTTGGGCAGCACACGACAAACAGTTCCTGGATAGGTTGTTTTCTATCTTTAAAATATATCCATTTTATCTCTGACACAAATTCTTAAAATCATAAAGATACTCATTTTCAGTCTATTTCCACTCTTTATGTCATTATTTTCCCTGAAACCTTTAGAACAATGAATAAAGTAAGTAATTTGTTCCTCCACTCAAATGATATTTCGTTGATCTCGAATGTACATGTGTAAGCACATGATAGAAACAGAGACCCCTTTCACTGTGGGTATAAGAGTATCTGTAAAGAAACAGAGAAGTTTAGGAACAGACCGTGGGCCGCATAATATTACAACTTTTATTGTTTTCTGCGTACCATCTATACGAAGAGCTATTTCTAATTACCGCGCACAAAATATTGCTTTCAGATTCCCTTGCATAGTAAATGTGCACTGTCGAACAGTTCTGCTGCATGAAAATAAAAATAGTTTTAAGAAGACTAAATGACGTAATGAACTCAGTCACATATTATGTTATATCGATATTGATAATATTCTCTTTGAAGGAGTACCATTGCTGTTCACCAGATATGACGACTGTAAAAATCTCGGACTTGAGAGGTGCCACACTCAATGCAATTGATGTAGGGGGATTCATTACACCTGATTTCAGCAAACCAGCAGAGGAAACAAAACGGATTTTCGATAATGTACCCAGTTTTAAGTTCCGTGACAGTGATCTAATGCTCTGTACTTATCCGAAAACAGGTAGGTGTTATACAAAAGCAGTAAAATCAGTTGTACAAAGTACCCCGTTGGTTCCAACTATCTTATCTACAAAAGTTACATTACATTGTAAGTAATGGATTTACACGAATTGCTAAGTACGAAAACAATCTCGTTTCGTGCACGCTCATGAATAGATCATCTAAAAACGCAAAAGAAAAAAACATGTAGACCAATTTATTTTTTCTTGATTTTCAGAAACTCTTTCTAATTGTGTAAAAACATCATATTCCTTATGGCAACAGAAACTGTTTGCTTCAAACAAATTTAAGCACACAGTGAAATTATATTTTTGATACCAATATACACAGAGTCATTAACTTTTTAAAGACATTTATCTACGACTGTTGAGAGCTTTATTCAAAATGGAAGTTTTTCTTAGGAGTTATATGTGTCAATGACTTAGAATTTTACGATAAAATTGAATCTGTATAAATTCGACTCGATGAAAAAGCTTGCAACATGTTCTATCATAGCTTCTTTTCCTTTTACAATGCAGTTACTATTTTCTAGAAATTTGACATGTGAGATAGATCTTTCCTTATTCTCTCGGCAATTGAAAACAGAACACAGAATGAAGGTCTTCAAACCATCTTTAGTACAATAGACAATTCTAGTTTAAATAAAATTATTTTGAAGTTTTTGTTTCAGGTACTAACTGGTTGTATGAGGTAATCACTATGATTGTAGACAAATCTGCGAAACCAGTTGAGTCAAACAAGGGGATGACAATGATAGAGTATCAATCCCCGGAGGATGTAGAGAAATTGCCGTCGCCTAGAGTTATAAACTGTCACTACATTGTATCCCTATAGGTAAGGCAGTGACGTAGAATTAGATGGTTTTTTTCTGGAAACTCTCAGCAATAGCACCTGTTTCAAAATTACTTTTATTTACAAGTCTAGGTCAATCTAACATATTATTTTTCACAATGGACCAATTATCAAACACGTAGCCAGAGCAAAAATGTTCTTTAGAAATTTTATTCCCTAGAGTTCATAATTCATCGGTATTTCAAACTTTAACAGCAACTTCTTGTAGTTCGGTATATTCAAATTTTTATTTAACGACCGAATCATCTTAATGTTGATTGCGATAATGCAAAATGACGACGTTAGTAACGGAACAAATGAATTATTCAACAATAAGCACTATTTCTCAACTGAAATATAAAGGGTCACTCAAAACAACGACGCTATGAGTGAGCATGTAGCGATATGCAAGTATAACGATGTACAATTTATAAATCCATTGATATCATTACATGATTATAAATATTTGGTAGATTTCTTCCATTGGAGGATATGAAAGCTAAGCAAATAAAGACAATTCTGTGCTGCCGCAATCCTAAAGATACTATCGTTCTATAATCACATGAAAGGTATAAAAAGCTACGAATATGAGGGTAAATGGAGTGACTGGCTGCCAGTTTATCTACAAGGGAAGTGTATGTATAGTATTCTACATAGCTCAGTTCTTTGTAATAATAATAAGTAAATAAGTCGAACATTTACTAGTCATATTCAGGTAGTTGTCACGTGTCAAGGTACGAAATCAAAACACTATTAACTTGAAAAAAAAATGAAGAAAACACTTAATTCAGTATCCCATTAGGGCAAACCACACGAATAAATGTTGAACAAGCAATTCTAAAAATCCGCATGATATACATGAACATAAATTCCGGCTAATGCGTAAATATCGTAAATGCCTGACGTCATGGAAAAATTGTCGTCCATTAGCGTATTTCTTGGAGTATCTCTTTACCTAAATATAGACTATCTAAAGGTCATCTTTAATCGTCATTAATATCTGTCATTAATGCAAATGTCCCGAATATCTCTGAGTTAATATCATCAAACTTCATAGATTTTTGTCCAAACTTTACTTCTTATTTTAAAGAAAAGAATATAAATGCACAGCGGTATTTTTCTGTATGCTGTCAGACAAACAATAATGTCAAAATGAATTAATATCTTAAAATTTATAACCTAAATTCATTAAACCCATGTCTGTTACATTCTTACTATCAAAAACTTGTAGGCTGAATGATAATAAATATGATAGTTTTCCTGGAACGCTAAATTCAGTTCTTGTTATCCAAAACAATCAAGAAATGTTGTTATTTCAATATTTAAATTCTAAAACATACGAATGCAATTCATCACTTATTTAGGAAAACACTGTCTTTTATTCAAAAACAGAATTTTCTACTTGACCTAACCTACCTTAATGAGATCGACATCTTGCGATAAAAGATATACGGATATATTTAAATGTGTTTCAGGTCAAGTAGGAAACTGGAAGAATTGGTTTACCGTCGTTCAGAATGAATTGATCGAGGAAACGTGGAAAAGTGGGAAAAGGAAATGGAAGACTCTAATATGTCAAAGTTTACTTATGTAGACTCAAATGTTTAATTCAAGATAGAGAACTGAAACGGCTAATGTTGCCTGACTGTAGTTGCGAACGATTTCTGTCTTTTAATTATTATCAACACACTTTACGCAACTAAAATGCAGACGTGAGCATAGCTTGTCTGATGTCAATTTTTAACAGAGGGACGCATATACAGCAGAAGGAAAAATATAATTTAACCGGTCGTATGCTACGCCATTTTCAAACTTTTGTGGACAAATTGTTATACTCCTCCGTTATATTCTACAGATATAAACAGTACAATAAAACTCAATGATACAACTATACCATAACCGTTTTTTATCATGTTTTTTATCGTAAAATAATGTATAGCTTCTTTCCCTCTATATCTATATACGAAAAGTTGCGGATCGTGTTAGAATGATTTATCATTTTACGTTCATTGAACATCTACATCAAAACTCTTTTTGCCACTAAGGTATCTTCTTCAATTTGTTTAAAAGGGACATACTCTACATCTAGCCGACAATATTCTCGAAACATAGAATAAGGCCGTGAGGCTTACTACAGTACGCGCAACCTTGTATGTCAAATTAACTCGCGGACACGATGAACAAAATGCTGCTTGCATGTTGAATCGCGGTGTCATAAACACCTCCACCTCATCGAAGTCGAAACGGTGTCCATTATTAATTTAATCATACATAATCACGCAAATAATCACTTCGTTTCACCGTGTGCCGCCACGGTGTTTCACCATGTTCGGCCAGGTTGCTTACGTAATAATATTGATTTGTGTCAGATATATTGTAATTATCACTACTGAACTACTACATACCAATTGGTTAACGCATATTATGCAAGTTTATATCATTTAAGCCTTTATAAAACATGTGATTCCTGGGGCGAGGAACATTTGATTAAATGGGTAATGAATGATAAAAAACTTGGTAAACGACAATTGCACAATGTAACATACATAATATTTAAGCCCTAGACCTCCAGTTTTTAACAAGAAATGTTTGAAGAAATGCCATTGAAGTGTTTTGGCAGTGACAAAATTCTGCAGTCAAACAGAACGGGCAGTGGATGCAATATTTTACTAAGATGGACTCGGGTAATTAAACCTACGATGGAAGGCCTTGTACAGCGGATGCAAGAGACTGCATTTGCAGATTCGATTATAGAAGCATACGATAACAGGCTACGGACAGCTTGAACATACGTTTACTATTGTAGACTCAATTATATATGCCTGCGATATTAGGCTACTGGCAGCGGATGCAAGAGTCTACCATGGGAAGCACGATCATTAAGACTTACAATTTGACAGGTTGCGGGCATTGATTCAATGGCAGGTTGCGGGCATTGATTCAATGGCAGACGATGGCAGACTTAAAAGTATAAGACAGGATATTGGCAGTGGATACAAGAGTCGATTTTATGTCGGTCTGGATCTCGATTTCCTGCAGAGTTTGCCCTGCGGAAACGTTCTATAGTCCTAGATTTCGATACGTCGCCGAAGATATAGTTCGATAACCATCGGACACCACAACCAGTGATCGGAATATCGTAATTATGCTCTGCCATCCAATATATCACCTTATATAGATTGTCATGTTTTTAGGTGTTCACTTCAACCAAGCACAAGATGCGCGTAATCCCATTTTGTCATTAAATAAAGCTCTTGCTCTTGCTTGATCGGTAAGACTTTGAATGTATATTGCATTGTTCGTTTGCACATAATCGCCCCTACTGCTTGCTCTTGCAATATCAATTTTTACATAATACAGAGATATATTTGGTCTCGTACCCAGGTGAGAAAACCATATTGGACGAGCCGCTATGTTAAATGACCTTTTTATTCTAAATCTATTTTATTTTAAATTAAAAATGATTCACTGAATATAATTGTATTTCTGTCTTTTCTATATTTTCCCAGCTTAGTACGAGTGCAAATATATATTATTCAAAACAATGTTAGGCCCTAAATAACCTTTTTATTCTATATTGGCTGGAGTTTGGAGGTGACAGTTAGTGGGAGATAAATTATTGAAGAAAATGCATTTGGGAAATCAAAGAGACCGTTGTAAAGAGTTGACCATCGGTGGAAAGTGACCGTTCCTGGTAGTTCCTTTAATAAAAGATACCAGCGATTAATTTTGCGAATATATCCAAATCTGACAGCATTGCTATGACTTACACTTTTACCCTTTTGTGTTTACAAGCAAACGACAAATAATCCTAATTTCAAGACTAAACAAACTCTGTACATAGAGCGCCTACTTCATCCGATTTTCATACGGATCATTTTCACACGTTTCGGGCTTTATCCTATGTTTAACAAGGGACTGTTGAACCGTCCAAATATGCAACAAATACAGGATTTTTTGTACGCACGTGCGTCCAATATGGTAATATATTGTACGGTCACGTGTTGCACATAAACGTTCACGATTGGATATATAAAATAGATATAGAATAAAGTTATTTATCTAACTGTATTTATGGATATAACAAAGTGAAGACAAATCCACTGCAAAATATTTTCTTTCCTGAGTATTTCCTTTCTCATTCGTGTAGTTAACGGTGATATTGTCAATGTATCTTGCTTGCGTATATAACACCTGTTGCATATCTTGATAAACATGTGACCCATGAAGTGTTGACTTACAAATGCATATCTTTTAGTCCCGTCGACAGGCTGACACAGCTTAACCGTCTTAGCTTGCTCGATGATATACGTAAATTGTCTCAGCTGCCCTGGTGGAAATCGCAAAATTTGTCACCGTAAAAAGTGAGAATCTTTGCTATTTCCATCTCATATTCTTTAATGTGCCAATCTCGAAGTCATAGTACGTCAATACTTCCCAAAGGCAATATGGAACTGCTAAGAGTTTTATTTAAGCCGATTTTCTCTATAATTGTCTTGCTTGGCTCGAAATCAATATAATTTAGTTATGTTCATTAGGCATTGGCACCGTCAAATTGTTTAATATAAGTAACAACTCGGTGTTTTATAGTGAGTAGAAATATAGAAACTCTCTCCGTGAAGACAAACATTCCAGAGATCAAAGCAGGCATTCTGTAAATGGGCCGCCAGTTGTATCTGGAAACTCATCACTGAAACCATTTAACACTAGTCAACTGTAATAAGCCGTTAGAATTTTGTTCGTGAACGACGTCGGAACACTTATGTGTTTTGTAGTCCTTTTCGCAGTTCCGTCACAGACTTTTTGTATAATAAATGAATGGTTAATATTCAGCGACGCTATAAAAGAACTATAAAACTCGTAAGAGCAGTTGGTCTAAAAGGTTAAAGCATTTGCTTTTTAAAAACAAGATCAGAAAAAAAGAATCAACATTTACTTTGAATGTTAAATTCTTTAAAACAGAATATAATGCATGGGTATTTTGGTGAACAGTTCCCTCATATTAGGCACTTGCAAATATTGCGCTCTTATAAGGTCAAAAACCTTACAGTAAAAAAGAACGTATTTCACTGTCAGTGGTACAAGGCAAGGGATACATTCTGGCTATCTTTGTTTTTTAATGAGATACGAATTGTTAAACGTGTATGTCCGATATGGCAACTGGTTATGATCACGTCATCTCTACGGACGGTTGTGCTTCTAGGGGTGTCGCCCAGATTGGCCTTGATCAAATACGGCTATATCCCAAGACAATTGCCACAAAATATGTTCTCTTATATTTCCTTTTGTCATTGTAAATGTGTCTTTTACAGATTGGTTGAAAATCAAACCCGGAAACTCAATTTGTAGAAAGTGGAACTTTATTTACTAAACACTAAGGCACATAACAGTAATCACACCGTTAAAGTATAACTGTGTCACATTTCGAATATTATCCGAACGTTTATGCGTTTTTACTTTCACTTTTGGGACATCACTGGATTCGTCCAAGACGGCAACTTTTTAATCAGTTTATACCTTGCTTGTTTTTTTTACGTTTTTCCCTATATAAGCCTATGCGAAATCAAGTGAACCCAATGGAAATGGTGAATTTTGACCCGGGGGTCATAATTTGAACAATCTTGGTAAAGGTCCACAAGGCAATGCTATACATGCTAAATATCTAAGTTTTAGGCCTTGTGGTTTCAGAAAAGAAGACTTTTAAACATTTTCCTAAATAAAATCAAGAGCCCCCGGGGCTGGGTCAGTTTGACCCAGGGGTAATTATTTGAACAAACGTGGTAGAGGTCAACTAAGCAATGATACATGCCAAATATATCAGCTGTAGGCCCTGTGGTTTAAGAGAAGAGGTTTAAGTTTTTCCTATATAAGCCTATGTAAAACCAAATGACCCCACAGGGAAGGGTCAATTTTGACCCGGAGGTTATGATTTGTACATTCTTGGTAGAAGTCCATTAGACAATGCTACATGCCAAATATTTAAGCTCTAGGCCTTGTGGTTTTTAACGTTACACTATATCAGCCTATGCGAAATCAAGCGATCCCAAAGGGAAGGGTCAATTTTGGCCCGGAGGTCATAATTTGCACATTCTTGGTAGAAGTCCACTAGACAATGCTTCTTGCCAAATATCTAAGCTGTACGCCCTGTGGTTTCAGAGAAGAAAATTAAAGTTTCTCCTATAAAAGCCTATGTAAAACTAAGTGACTCTCGAGCAGGGTCAATTTTGACCCGAGGATCATAATTTTAACAATTTTGGTAGAGGTCTACTATATAATGCTACCCGCTAATTATCTAAGCTCTATGTCTTGTGGATTAAGAGAAAAAGATTTTCATATCTGCATATTTTCATCAACATTGGCTTAGTGGTTTCGAAGGAGATATCGTTTGAATCAATATGTTTACGGACACGGCCGATGGACACGGCCGACGGACGACGGACAATCATCCATTAGAAAAGCTTACCCTGGCTTAAAAATTTAAAAGCTGACTAATGTTATTATGGTTAATGAATTGTTGTTTTCATACCCATGAACAATATTGCTAAGTTTCAAAGAGCTTCAGTAAGTGGTAACTGAATTATGAGCATGGTAGTACTCAAATGTTTTTACAAAGCCATGACCAATAAGTTCGACTAGGGCCATAATTTGTAGTTAATTCAGCCAGAGATTATCTAATTTGATACCCCTGGACATTATTGGTAAGTTTGAAATAACTCCCAAAAGTGGTTACTAAAGTATGTGCATCATAGTACCTTGCATGCAAAACTTTTACCAAATTTTCTAAGTCAAACATTGGGGCATAATGTGATTTCAATTCTTTAAAAAAACATCTAACTTGACCGTGTGACACCCCTGAAGACATGAATGAAGTTTTAAAACAATATTATACGTGGTTACTGAGATATGTGCATGGGAGTTCCTTGCATGGCACACTTAAGGTGCATTTTCTAACTCAAACAAGGAGCATAATTTGAATTAAATTCATACAAGATATATCTAATTTGACAATCGACATTATGGGGAATTACATAAAGTAAAAATGAAAATATGAGACTTTATAAAGAAAATTGAAACCAACGCAGACGCCGACTCCTACGCCTGGGTGAGTGCAATAACCTCCTTTTTCTTTAAATATTCGGGCTAAAAAGGGTAACTGTACCATGTTTAGCAATACGACGAACTTGTATTCATTGGTCACTTTTTACAATTACACGATAAAACAAAGGAAGCTCACTTATTGAGACGCATTGAAAACACACAAACGTTTTCATTTTACTAAAATGTAAGCAAAATGAATTCAAATTGTAATTAATATATAAAAAAGAAAGCATTCTAATTGTAATATATTATACCGATAAAGATTACATGACAAACTTTATTAGTTAATATGGAGAAGAAACTATAACAAAACACAAACATAAATTGTACTATACAAGACTAATAAAAAGCAAACTCAATCGTACATAATAATCATGACAATTACAACGGCAAATTCCATTTGTATTCGTATAGAAAATAAAAAACACAAATTGAAAGGTTAACAACTTCCGGTCAAAAAGAGAGTTTAATACGCCTGCGCCGAATTACATGTTTACCTTTGATTGACATGAAGTTAACTTAAGGTACACATTTTACACCTCTAGTGTATTCCCAAAGAAAGCATTTGTTTTACATTATAGAACACCATGTTTTCGATTTTAGTTTTTCACCAAGGTCATCATGTGACTTCTGAAGATTTTCTAATTCGTTTTCCAGGTACTGGTTTCTCTTTGCTAGTTCCAATTGTATAGCCCTATCCAGCCGTTCTTGTAACATGCTCTCAATACCTTCATAGTTCCTGTCTGAAACATAATGGAAAATGTATTTTGAATTATTGTTCTTACGTTCGTGTACACTGATATATTCTGCAAACATTATGCACAATTCAACAATATACCATTACAGACCAGCGCTGAAGCTATTTTAAATTTAATTTATCAACGAAAGATGCCTATAGAAATACCGAATTTTAACAGGTATATTGTACACATAATAAAGCGAATTATCAACTATAATGCAAGGCAGCGGAGGCATGTCCTTATCGTTGATCAAATTCAAGAAAATTTGATAAACTTGTTGAACCATGAATAAAATGTGAGTATGTCCAGACAATAATAAAATGGTCTAGCACGTGGCAGGGAAAAGCAAATGATATGAAATCATTGGAGCTTTATTGAAAAATTAGCTTCTTATTAACAGTTAGCATGAACATATGTAAGATACAGGTCTACCATTCTTGCACATCAAAACATTTGTTACAATATTAAAGTAGGCATTTAACAGTCAAGAGACCCAGAACGACCAGTGTGATCGCTCTACTATACTAACTTGTATGCCTTGACTAAGTTTTGTGAAAACTATTGGAGAATGTGACCTGCTATCAAGATTTTGGAATAATTGACTGTAGCAGAATTTGCTTTCCCACTGTATGACTTACACTCATTATAGACCATCGTCGTGTGACAGACAACATTCTGTGCAAGTTTTGTGAAAATCCATTGAAAATGTAACCCATATTGTGTTATCAATATTTTATTTTGTAAAAATCCATTTTTAAATGTGTCATGTATAGTGTTATCAAGTTTTTTATAATAACCACCTGTAGCACGTTTGGTTTTTGCACAGCGTGGCTCGTTTTTTTACAAAGACCATCTACATGTTGCAGGCAACCTTCTAAGCACCTTTTGTGATATTCCTTATGAAATGTAACCCGTAGAAGGTTTAAGAATAGTGGGCTGTAGCACGCTTAGTTTTCACATAGCATGGCTCACGGTCTGTACAGATCATCAACAGGTTTCTGGTAACCTTCTGAGCAAGTTTTGTATAATTCCATAGAAGAAAGGTAACTGTGGAGTGCTATGAAAGTTTTACAACAATATCTTGAAGCATGGTTTTTTTTAGCACAGCGTGGATCACTCTTTACACAAAGTTATCTTCATGTTGCAGGCAACCTTCTTGGCACCTCCATAACAAAATGTGACCTGTATAAAGTGTTATCAAAGATTTACACATGCTTGCTTTTTGCACAGCGTGGCTCAATTTCTATACGCATTTTCTGCTAGTGATAGTCAACCTTCTGAGGAAGAGTTGTGATAATCAACTAGCAAATTTAGACTGTTATTACGGATTTACAATGGTTAGTTGATTGGCTCAATTTCTTTACAGATCTTTAGAGTAGTATCAAGGACTAATTAGTGCGTAACCTTGAATAATAACATTTTCTTTTGTTCAGAAAACAACACTTGAAACCTGAAATATCTCCAAAACATCGATTCAAGTTCATGTATACTAAGTCTTATGTCTGCTTCAGAATTCAGTTCACTTCGTGCGAAATATTTTATAGTTCAAACTCTATTTGCTTGATGGAAATTTTATATTTCGACAAAAGCGTTATTTGTGCAAAGTGACGGTTATGATTTGTCTCGCGATAATTAGGGCAATGTTTTCACGCATATCAAAACATTTTACTGGTGTTGTGTAAATACCCTTACATATTGGTTACTTGCCCAACATCATTAAATTTTGTTGATTTAAGTAGTAGCCAAGTGGTCAAATGAGCGTTCTATGCGCTGCCATTGTACGGTCCAACAGTGCTTTGATCTCGTCATTGAAATTGTAAAAACGTGTCCTTTTTGCAAAATAAGTCAACAAGAAAATAAAAACTGAAATGATCGTCAGATTAGATTGACTTACTGTATTTCTCTTGGTCGGATTTCCCTGTAGCAGCGTAGTAAAGCTTCATTTTTGCGTCCTGTTTGTTTTTTTTGAATTCAATGAGGCAACTCTGTATCTAAAATAATATTATCATAAACACTTTATAAAAAAGAAATCGAGCAACATTAGAGCGGAACACAATTTTTACATATACAGTAGTGTTGGCACAATATACTGTCGGTTAAAAAAACTTTTTAATGAGTGACCAGTCGCATTTCTGTTAACAGTTTTTGGAGTGGGGGACTATTAGATAAAATTAGTGTAGACTGCATGATTTAATACGTGCTATATAAAGTCGATGCGCCATCGGAAGCCGATGCGCAATAAAAAGTAATTCATCCATTCATTCAAATGAGTTTTCAATCGTTTAGAGAGAAAACCGGTCTCTTAATTGTAAGTCTCCGTTCTCGGTTTATTTTGAAGAATTGTTTTGAATAAATGTCATGATTCATTACCTTTTTTATCATTGTGACAGTCGCCATTTTTGTACAATGTATATCTTATGCACTAATTGATTTGCTTTCAAGAAAATGCTTACTATAATGAGCAATAACTCCTACAATAATAATGTAGTCTAATCTACTTCTGACAACTACTTTCAGAGAACACAATATATAAATGTAAATGCTGAATGTAACACACTTGGACCGTTCAATACTGTTCCACATTTCCAGTATATGTGATATCCATAAAGCATTTTCAAATGAAATAACAAACGAAAAGAATCCTAACTAGATCAGTTGTTCCGTATATCCGGAATTTTGCTATATCCGGAGTCGTTATATACGTTCTTAGCTGTATATGAATCAATAAGACATAATACGGCAAATAACTCTAGTATTAAACAAGCAAACTTAATGAAATTTGCAGCGCCGCATTTCCAATAATAGTAACATTTGTACCAACTCTTATTCACACATACTCCAACTGTTTTAAGAGAAATATTAAAAGAAGATACAGTATAATAAAAGAAGGACCCGTATTTCAATAATTATTTAAAAGACGGAAATGCATGAGCGTTACAGAGGAATGGTGGTAAAATTGAAGGAGGAGTTCGTTCAGCAAACTATCTATAGTACATGAAATTTAAACAACAGAAATGTCTTAGCTTAGAGATGTGGCATAACTCTGCAAGACCTTGATTGGTACACACACAAAAATTGTAACTTGTACAATTTCTATTCATGATGATTATTTGTTTGTATCAATATTAAATACAATTCTTTAAAGGGACACTCCCTACATTATATTATCGAAACATAAATAATGTGTTCAATGAAGGTAAAATGATATATAAATATAATTTTTAAAAACAACACATATTGAACAATGCTTCCTTTTAGCACAACTAATCAACGAAGAGGTTTTTTGTAATACAACGCTTTCAATAAACTATATAAAACTTATGGTGATCGTTTCATTTACTACCTGTGTTAAAAATGTGGACAGACCGACCAACCGACCGAAAGAGTTATTTCAGTGTTACGTAATGATAACCCGTATTTGCAGAGTAAACCTAAATTTATTATGTACTTTATCTTTTGACACCATTTGAATTTCGGATGATTATAAACAATCTTGATGCAAATGAATCTACTGGTTTATGTTGAATCTGTTACATGAATTGCCTTGAGTTAAAAAGCTTGGAGTCTATATAATAAAAAATATTATACAGCATATAAATACAAGGGTTTCAGCCGCCCGGGTATATCTCTCGTCACAGTCACTTTATTTACTGCCAGATTCGCAAAGAATAACCAATACAACCTTATTGATAATGGACCATCATTTTACAAAATAAAAGTACTTTTTCTAATATATTCTTGCACTGCTTACTGTTATCAACAACAGTTCATTTGTCGCACAATATTCGGTTTATTATGTCAGTCGGCTAATCGCAAGAACAACGAAACCTCAATTATCGCACCGTTTACTGGTACTCGAATGCCCTTTTCTAGAAAGATTACGATATCTATTAATAGAAATGCTTAACATTCACAACATTTGTTTAGTTCTTTGAAAGCAATCAACGGGTGCACTGCTTGTTCATAAACAATCGTTAACATTCTTAGTTTATACTAATTTATTTATTCTCGATTGCGAAACAAGTTATTACAACTTAGATTAATCGCTCTCGAGACTCA
>JAUMHA010282807.1:0-10216 GCA_032359765.1 Saxidomus gigantea | reverse complement strand
GTCGCCGTCAGTCCGTCTGTCTGTAGAACAAATTTGACAAGACTATGTTTTGGCAACCACCGGTTGGAATTCAATGAGAAGCCTCTTTGTGCATTTCTCAGCATGTTCCACTCAAATGATTTTTCATTGAGTTATTTTCCTCTGACCTTTTCAAACCTTTATAATGTACATATAGATGTTTGTCCACGCTATTTTGCAGCAACATCTGGAGGCAATTGGGTGAAATCTCACAGAAGTGTTAAATACCAAGCACAGTTGTGTATAGTCATGGCCAGTTGCAGGCAGATACTTTTTCATTGAGTGACTGCCCCTTCGCTATTTTCAAACTAAGTTTGTACATAGAGATGTTTGTCCTCGCTATTTTTCAGTTACCACTGTCCAGATTTAAATACCAATTCACAGTAATGAATAGTTAAAAGTTAGTTGTGCAAATTGTGAGCATGTTAAATCTAGATAGATTTCATGGAATTATTGCCCGTTTGAATTATACATACCGGAGTACATTTGTAGTGTACATTTAGATGTTTTGGGGCACACTATTTCTCAGCAATCACGGACTGAAAATCAATGAAATTTCACATAAGTGATTAGAACATAGCTTACTTGACGATATTGCTGGCACGATATGCTGGGACTATTGTTTTGCTGGAATTTCTTGAAACGTCTTACATATACTTGTACATATTCTCCGAAAAGCAGTCTCAACCAGCAGCGTACATCATGCATATGCAGTGCTCTTTATTGTGCCCAAGCAGGTTGAAGCGGCTACCAAAAGGGAAGAATAACAATGTGGTATCTAGTGGTATTCATCACGTTAAGTGATTTAGTTAAAAAATAATGGAAATTATGAGGCCACGCCAACGATGACAGACAACAATTACAAGATAATAGAAATATTGTGAACGCTGTATTCTACTTGATTCTAATATATGACTTGTATTCTCAACTCGGAAAATAATCTTGTGTGGTAGGATTTTACACTCTACATAAATATTTGAAAAATTGACATTTGACCACTCACTAAATGCTGAAAAATATCAATAAGCTATGCACTGGAAAATTTTGTTGGGACCTCCACATGACCTGTCTAACAGCACCGTATGGTAAATTTATTCCCATTTACCAATAGGCACGCGAAAAGCATTTTTAATTACAGGTACAATCAAATTTAGACGAGAGACCATGTGTATTCAGAAACCATTTAATATACTCGGTAAAAAGTTTGCGACAAGGCATATAATTCTGAATATGTCTAGAATGATAGAATGTATTTCATATATTTATATATCAAATGAAAGCATAATGTTAAACCTGCCTCCTGGTATCATTTTTGTGAGATTTTCGGTAGAATATTAAATTTTGGTTGTTTTAAGGCTGAAATGGACGTAGAAAGTAGAAAGTCAGAAAAATGGCGGTTTATTAATTTTTAAATTAATTCTGTTTTCAAAATAAAAATGTAAGAAAACGAATTAAATTTTGTTTGAATTGTTTAAATCTTTGTTGAAACTGATTTGTAAAAAGAATACACAACAGTATCACTGTTTCAATTACAGTATACATCCGTCTACAGGTCCAAATCGCCGCCAAACCGCTAATTTTCTTAATCGTCATTCAAAAGTCGGGAAAATGGGGGGTTTGCGGCGTTTTGGACCTGTAGAAGGTTAGTGACAGTAATAACATAAGTGATATTGTAATGTATTCTTTTTACAAAGCAGAATCTATAAAGATTTAATTAATTCGAACAAAATTTCATTCGTTTTCTTACATGTGTTATGAACAAAAAAGAAATCATAATTTTTCTGACTGTTGAGTGACGACCCTTACGTCATTTATAGACTTAAAACAACCAATTATTCTGTCGAAAGTCCAACAAAGGTGATACATTTATCAGTAGGCATGTTTAACATTATTCTTTCATTTGATATATAAATATATGAATACATTCAGCCGTTCTAAAGATATTCGGAATTATACGCCTTGTCGCAATACCTTTTTTTACCAATTATAGATATAGAGTACTATTACTGAGAATAATTACGTATTTTCGAGGAGGCGTAGGCTCCGAGTAATAACGTAATTGTTCGAGCAAGCAGTTCTTTATCTGATTTGTATCATGTCCAATTTCCTATACTACTCTATTGAAACTGTGATCTTTTTCTGATATAGTGCAGTTTAAAGCTGCGCCACTTACACAAAGCAAGGTATCATAAATAGATTTGTTTGCTCATAGATTTGTATTATCTCAAAGCCATGATACCAGTATTTTAAGAGATCAGTATTTTTGAAGCCAACCTTGGTAATTAAAGAAGAAATTATGTTGCAAAACTGTACGCATTTTGGCCTTGAAATAAACTTGTACTGAAAGTATAAACACTTAGGCTAGCGACAGCTACAATTTATTGAACATGCGTTATTTTAGATGAAATAGAGTCTGATACTGGTCGGTATCTAAATATTGTTGTTTACCTTCTGCAGTGTTTTTGGTCCAACCTACAAACCCTCCACCTGTGATTTAATTCAGCAATGTAACAGTTATATAAATTTCATTATTTTTTTTGTTCATGTTCATATTGTTGTTATCAGTCGACTTTTAAATTATTAATCAATTCAAAACCGACGATAACTTCAAGTTTATATTTGTAACTGGGAATGTTAGTACCGATATCAAGCTGACAGCGGGGACTGTTTTGAGCCTGTTTATTTCAATACATTTTTTTGTCTTATACGACGGGTGTTTCAGAATCTTTGTAATCGCCATGTACAGTCGAATATTCTGTACGATTCATAGATGTAAGCAATGAGGGATGGCATTGAAATAGTTGCAGAGATACGAGGGTGTTTATGGTCCGCTCTAAACTGGATTTAAATGCCAAATGTATCTATAATGGAATTTGTGACATTAATAGGGATAACCAAATGGCATGTCCAACAGTTTTCAGATGATTTGCTAGATTCAATTATGGGCAAGAGTCTGTCAAAGATGTCCCTGATATTGGTAGACCGAGATCTGAGGTTACCAAGACTAAAGTTGATAAAATACAATATATCATTGTTAAGGACGCATGGTACACGGTTGGACAGTTAGCTCAGATGACGAAGTTGTATACAGCATCAGTTCACCGCATTGATAGAATTGACCTTGCGGTTAGGAACATAACTGTTAAGTGGATCCATCATTTGCTGTCAGACGAATATAAACGCACCAGACAACCTGTCGCAAACAAACTGTTGAACAAATACCCAAAACATCAACAGAAGATGTTTGATAACATCGTAACAGGTGACGAAATAAGGGCTCGTTTCTATGAGTCAAAACTTAAAGTGGATAACAGAGTATAGACTCGAAAAAATATGCTAAGTCTCCAAGTGCCAACAATGATGGTCAAGAAAGTTTTGTATGCAATATTCTGC
Source organism: Saxidomus gigantea (assembly GCA_032359765.1). Taxonomy (NCBI): domain Eukaryota; kingdom Metazoa; phylum Mollusca; class Bivalvia; order Venerida; family Veneridae; genus Saxidomus; species Saxidomus gigantea. Next base: position 6,805 of record JAUMHA010282807.1, on the reverse strand, counting down.
CGAAAGAGCAGGCCAATTGCACAAGACGCGGTTCGCAAGGGTAGGGATGTCTAAGGTAGGTACTACAGAGATGTTCCCAAAAAGATTCCAAGAACAATGAGTTATTATCAGCGAGTTATTGGTCTTAGAGGTCTAAGTCTACTTTATAATAACATTCCAGCTCATAATGCCTCGCTTTTTGTTGAATATCTGATATGCAGATTTGGCCGCTTATAGGTATTTTCTGTTCAATATTCTGAAAAAGCATCTGCTAGTATGGCCCTTGAACTGCACTGTAGTCTGCGATTTATCATATAAGTTGAGTATACCCAAATCATCGTACGAAATTCTTTCGGAAACTGGATACAACGTCTGAAAAAGTTCGTGAAAGCTAAATGAGCTTGTTTTGAAGAAAACTGGAGCCAACTTGCAAGGGCTTCATTTAAGATTTCCAAAAATTTCACCAATTGCAAAGGTTTTGAAACACCACTAGTACGAACCAGGTACAACTAAACGCAAATAAGTTCAACAAATATCACTGATCGCTTTTCAACGATTTTTAGCATGCGCAGCTATTGGTAATATGACCGTTATTGTCAAATTAATAAGCTAGTCATAAGGCGGTCTTTGTAAATCGCACAAATGTTTTACGAATATATTTGCTTAAATCGTGGTAGATAAGGTACTCTTTATATATAATTTTTATTTGAAACATCTAATGATATTTCATGTTGTCTTTTATCTATTTATTTCAACGTATGCCTTTGGCATCATTGTTGCGTCGGGAATGTTTGTCATACACATTTTTTTGGTTTTAATTAAACTGTTCTTAATTTTAGAGTTTGTCCAAGCAACGCACGTAAAACGCTAAAGATATCCGGACAGCTTAAAGGTCAAAACTTCACATCCTGCATGGGAATGTCAGTGTTTGTGTCAAAGCAATGGCCGGTATGCTTTGTCTAAGTACTACTTGTATCCCCTACTGCATGAAACAAAATAACAAATATTCGTAACGCCCAATTGAAATTGTATTGTGCAATTAAATGCGCTTTAGCTTTTTTATATCTACCATTTGGGCTGAATACCACACCCAAGTATTTGTATTTGTCAACGATTTCTATATTCATTCCATTTAACATAAAGGACATATTACGCGTGCCGCGTTTATTAGACCCAAATATCATGATTTTTGTCTTTTCGGTATTTATTTTAAGTTCCCACATTTGACAATACGTGTTGAAATCGTTCAGACATTTTTGAAATTCGACAGGGCTGCTGGCAATTAGTACAGTGTCGTCTGCAAAGAGGAGAACGAATATACTTAGAATCCGAACAATTTCGTCTGATAAGTACTCCAAACGGATTCCGTTATTGTCTTTAGATTCCAAAAAGTCTAATAAATCATTTAAAAACAGGGAAAATAAAAGTGGGGACAAATTTTCTCCCTGACGAACTCCACATTCGCACGTGAACATGGGGGGAATTTTCCGTTTGACTGGATACAAGACTGTATGTTATCGTACATATTACGTACAACTCTGAGGAATTTTCCTTCGATACCGTATCCAATTAATTTCTGAAATAATTGTGCTCTTGGTAAGTTGTAGAACGCGCGAGAAAAGTCCACATACGCAACAAATAGTTCACGTTTTTGCATTTGCAAAAAAAATACTAAGAAGTTCAATGTAAAAATATGGTCTATTGTGGAGTAGTTTTTTCTGAACCCCGCTTGATTTTCATGTATAATACCATATGTATCTACAAATTTAGTCAGCCTCACGTTGTAGATTGTCACGTTAAACATTCAAATGAAAGTATTTTTTCTTGAAATTTCACCTGATAACACATGATCTGTCGTCAAGTGTTTTGTTTGTTTAAATTGTGTTGTCATTTCTCAGCTTTTCAAGAAGTCCTCATTTTGATTGACTGTGCCCTAATTTCCAATTGTTCGAATGTGAAAGAATAAGTGGTTGCTATGGTAAGATGCTTTATGATAAAGACTTTATAGAATCACTTTCATGCATATTTACGAATGCTATTTCCAATACTAGTAAACACCATTTTTCAATGTTTACGTCTAGTTGAATTGTGGTGAAAATTAGTTATTTGTCATTTTTACATTTGCGCAATAATAATTAAAGCTAATGGACCCATTTTTCAGTCAGTCACAATTATTTATAGAATAGAAGCGGTGGAGTAGAATCAAGCATACCATTCATTATTTACTGTTACAAAGCTACATGTATACCTACCGTTTACTCACGAGAAATTCCATAATCAAACACTCATACTTTACTATATATCCAATAAAGTTGACAAATCAAAACCGAAATACGCGAGAGGCCTTTAAATTTTCTCTAATGAAAAACTGTTTGTTGAATTATATGATGCAGTTTTCTTTTGAACAAAATAGATGACGATAAAACTTAAAGATGTACCCAGAATGTTTGATTGGATGTTTTCATACATATTTTGTACATAGAGATGTTTGACCGCGCTATTTCTCAGCAACCTCTGGCTGGAATTCAATGTAAATTAATAGGAGTGATTATTTTGAAGCTAGGCTGCACATATTGGTCCCACATTACGACCTGATAATGATAATGATTATTGCCCTTTGATTTGACTGTGTAAAGGCGAAAAGATTTTAAACTGTACAACATTTATCTAATTTGATAGTTTTTACGATACGTCCCGATTCGGTAGAACTTAAAAATATGTATCAAGACAGTCTCGTAAGGCCACATAAAATTAATAAGTTTGTCATCGGAATTTCTTGTCGAAAAATGTAGCGAGAATATAGTTTTCTTTTCTTTATTTTTTCAAAGACATTTGGGAGCGAGCGAATAGCGAATAGATATATTTAATTTATGCCTCATATTAGCTTGTAGAACAACATATTTTCAAAAAAAATTAATGGGATAAACGATACAAGTAAAATTATTTTTTCCACGAATAAATATGATGTTTGGCACATAGTGTAAATGTGATACATTCTTGATATTTTGTGTGAAAATGGGGTTATTCTTTCCATCTGATTTCCACTCGGTTGCCTGTGTTTAAAAACATACAGACAAGAATGGCGGCGTTTCAGTTTTTTCTTAGGCTTTTGTCTAGGTAGACGGCTTTACATTATTATTATTGTTATTGTTATTGGCAGTGGCTAGAGTTACTGTAAGACGATTGGCTACGGTTAAGAAGTTTATAAAGGCATGCAAGATGCTGTAATGTATGCAAGATAATGTCTTGTAAACCTTAATATGTCATCATGAATTAACCGATGAGTTGTAAATAAGGCAATTCCATAGCTTGCAGGAAATCGTTGTCTGTGTGTCTATGTTTGCTACATGTCGTACGTAACACACATATCATTTTAAATAACTAATCAATTACTTCAGAGATTGCAATTGACAGAATTTTTTGTAATTTTTAAAGAGTATAGAAGCTCAGCGTTCCCTTAGTTATCACCAACTACGCATTTTATTACTTCCCTTTCCCACATTCTGAAATCACATTGTCACATCGAGGATCAGATTTATAAGGTATCATGGGGATTACAAAAATTAAATATCAAATGAGATTTACCATTATTTCATATTGCCGAAAACATAAAATATTACAGTTTACAATACATATCATGCATAATATTAAAGCATCTTACATGCCTTTATAAACTTTTGTAACCATAGCCAATCATCATAGGATTTTCTAGAGGTAGAGTTACGGTAAGGTATCTCTAGCCACTGCCACTATTATTATCACTATTATTATCATTATTATTATCATTATTATTATTATTATAATAGGCTGATTTCTCTTGTTTTTTTTACCTAAATTGGCAAACATGTATCATAATTATTTTATTCAAAATTAGAAGTGGAGAAATCTAGGAGAAAATGGTTATAGTCCAACAAACTCGTAAAAAATGAAATTTTAATGAGAGATACAACAAGTGCACGAAGCTATATGACGTCACAAACTGGAATGTCACGTGATTAAAACGTTCGAATCGACGTTTTGAGAAATCTGAACGAAGTATATTTTTGATAGATTTATACTTTATTTTCGCACTAACTTCGCACTAAGCACAATACTTTAGTTTAATCTACATCAGTGAAACTCTCATGCATTAAAGAATGAGCCCGCGTAAATCTGTATACGATATAGTACCTAGTCACTGTCTTTTTATTTTGTCATTTACGATCGCCGCTAATTGTGCTATTTTTCAGTAACTTTCAAAGCGATACCTTGTCCTATAAATTATTTTTTCTCTTCTTTAATCATAGAGATAATGCCGCAGGTGCCACGAGATCTTGGATTTCCGCCATTTTGGGGACGTTCGCCGGACTAAAGTTTTCTACATACAATTAATTCTTTACAAGCAGACATCCTTCTTTATAAAAAAAAATTCAAACCTTGAGGAGAAAACCAAGTAGGATAAATCAATATTGAGGCTTTTGACTATTTTGGTACCAGACTATTAGTGAAGCATGTGGCATTAAGACAAAAATACATTTTGACAGTTTGCGACACCTGCAAGTAGGTAGCTTTTGACAACAGACTATAAAATTATTAGTTTGGAATAGATAATGTTATAAGTAAGTGTAATTTTCTTTTCTTTTTGGTGATACAATATATTTGTCTCTACTAATAGTTTGATTGTGAGTTACCGAGGTTGTTTATTTCGATCCGACAGCATGCTAAGTTGTTGATAGTACCATCGTAATTAAAACGACTTTTACGTCAGGAAGTGTTTTTTTATTGATGAATATAAGTTAATCAGTAAAAAATATAACCAAAATGCGGACACCGCAAAACACTGTGTCCAGTCACCGCAATTCACGGTGACAAACAGACACCATGACCGGACACCGGATGATACAAGGTGTTATTTGGGAGACTATATTGTTTCCAGACGGAGTAAAAACCGCCAACCTCCCATTAAAACGTTCGTTTTTGCGACCCCCAAAGTAATAAGCGATGTTTATGCTATGTACGTGAACCGATACTAAAACAATGCTTTTTGTGTGTTAGGAAAAAGAATCGTGCGACAAAACCGATGTCCAACTTATTATTTTGGTGAGATCTTGTTATTACCCTCTGTTATCATGCCAAACTATATTAAGTAATAATGTACATGTATTTTAATTTAAATGGACCTTAATTAAGATTTTAAATTAGATAAGGGAGTTTCCAGATTTAAAGACGGACGGATTGAAAGACGCGCATGGTAAACCTATAGCTACATCCAACGAAACGAGCAAATCGTCCAATCTGTTTGATTTACCTTCCACGAAATTTCAAGCCGTTTGATTGGTCAATGGCACGTAAATAGATATTGATATTAACGAGCAAGCCGGTAATATACACTTGACATATCCCGTCATTGTGCCCAACGCTAAACGTTAGAGTGTTCGAGTACAGTACGTCAATGTTTAAGTACGTGTTGATTCGTGACGTTATTAAGTGACGCCACGAGGTGACATTTGGGTTTTATAAGAGTATTTGCCGGTCTTCGTACGTTCAGCAGTTAAATGAATTAGAAATGATCCTTATCCTATAAAATTTAAGAAAGGGAAAGATAATAAATAGAGGATAACGGCTCGGGTAATATTAATCTAGGCGGGTAATATATCCCCATATACAACGTCAAAAACCAAATAACATATAATATTTGAATTCAAACGACATACATTTTGTATCCACCTAAGCAACTTAATGGCCAATTTAACCAAAATTTATAGTCACTGTGATGTTTCTTGTTTTGGTTATCACTCAAACTTGTTTAACCGCATGTTGAGTCCACCGGAGCTAAAATCGATAAATATTTAAACAGCACTATGCCATAAACTGCTTATTTTGATATAATTATAAACTCAGGCAAATGTTTGTGGGTGTAAGAAAAAATGAAAGAAATACTTGTCAGAAACATCAAAGCATACAGCTTAGACTTTGCCTTTGAAGAAGTGTATAGTAATTTTTACCGCGCCTGTTCAAATTATACCCCAGCGTCCAAAGTTTGGCCTTTCGGGGTCACTTGTTTTAAATGGTAATGCACAAGAAAAACTGAAAAATGTTATATTTGTATAGTGTAGCATTGTGTAATGGTCTTCAACCAATTTGTACAAATTGAAATGATTGCCCTCTGATTCGAAGTTACATAATAAGTATTCCCAAACTAGAGCTCATAGAAGAGCTAAAGCATGCGGCGCGGTTTGTGTTGCGTTTTATGTCTTACATTGAGAGTAAAATAGAATTATATTGATATCATATGTTCAGCATGTCTGTTTTCCACAAAAAGTATTTTACAGGCAATCAGTGCGTCGGTGAAGTATAACAACAACCTGAATTGGAAAGCACAAAAGCAGCAGATACATTCATATACACCTGGAACAACGTACATAGATGCAAAGACCCATCAGATGACACTATCATCCAATAATAGAAAGACGTATGTCTGGCTTTAATATATATGAAGATGATATTAATTAAGAAATAATCTATGGCTTGAAGTGCTTTGTCGAAATTGAAGCATTCCAGGCCATAGATTATTTCGATTCTTATAAGCCGAATTTATGAAAACCATCGTAACTACTACGAACCTTTTTTCAGTTCGGCGGTAATGTGTAAAATAGCATGAATAGTGGCTGTTGGAATTCACTCCCCTATTCGGACAACCAGTCAAGATATCATACATAACTTTTTTATACAAACTTATTTAAGTTTAATAATCTAATACATGAAATATAAAAAAAATACCCGACTGTGACATTATGCAGAAGACGTCAGATTCAGAACCTAACAAAGCAGACAATCGATTTAAAAG
>JAUMHA010282696.1:0-11336 GCA_032359765.1 Saxidomus gigantea | reverse complement strand
AAAAGTTATTTTTATTTCAACTAGAACAAAGATCAAAAGATCAGTATTTTCAGGAGTGGTCGAACGAGTGTAATACAAACGCAAAATTAATTTCATTCACACATCTTAAATACATCTTTAAATGTGAGAGATACCTTGATATTTTAAATATAAAGAAATTTAGATTTGCTTTCGCTTCTTTACCCTCATCATCACATTCGCTAATGAACGAAAAGGGGCGTCATATCGGAATTCCTAGAGAACAGAGGTTTTGTTTTAATTGTTCTAACTAGATTGAGAATAAACTGTATATGCATAATTTGTGATTATTAAAAAAATGGTTATTTTTCTTGCATTTTTTCTTGATATATTATTCATTTATCAATATTGAATGCATATTGATATTTGTAACCACTGTGTCCATTATGCTATTATGTATAGATGTATAAAATGTTTATGCGTATAGGCTGGAGGCCTGAATCATAATAAACGATTTGAATTTGAATTATATGACTGTCTGTTGTAAAATACCGTATATCGGATTTTTCTCGCGACCATCAAATTTCGCGATTTTGGTCCTGTTTTAATTTTAGCGAATCTAATTTTCATGATTTTAAAAAAGTTGATTTTGATTTTCGCGTATTTTAACTAAGGGCGACATTTACCCTGACATTGTTTATAAATATGATTTACACCGATGAAATGATTTTTTCTTACAGTTTGAAGAACTTTATTTCTCACCAAAATCTGAGAACAAGCAGCTTTAAAATGGGAGGCAACTATTTTTGCTTATTTTAGTAAATACGAATTCTCTCTTGGGAAAGTAAGGGGGGATACTGTATTTCCTCTAATTTAAGGGTTAACGATTTGTATCCCTTGGGATAAAAAATGTAGAAAACTCTGTTTTTACTAATATAAGAGAATACGATTAGTTTCCCTTAGGATTAAAAGGGAGGCAACTCTGTTTTTACTAATTTTAGTCAATGCGATTTGTCTCCCTTGGGATAGAAAGGGAGGTTACTCTATTGTTGCTAATTAATGGCTGAACGATGTCTCCATCGGAAGGTAAAAGAGAAAAACTGTTTATAAAATATTCAGTTAATACGATTTGTCATCCTTGGGATAGAAAGGGGTGAGTTTAAGACAATTCACTTGGTCTCCCTTTTATACGTTTCTCTCCCTTGGGGAAAGAAAGTGGGGTTACTCTCTTGTTCCTTATTAATGTCCATTCGATTTCTCTCCCTGGGAAAAAAGGGAGGGAAGTTTTAAAGAAAGGGAGGTAACTCTGTTTTCACAAATTAAACATATTTTTTATAATACGATTTGTCATCTTTGGGATAGAAAGGAATGAATTTAAGAAAATTCACTTTGTCTCCCTTTGGTTTCAAACGGAGGCAGCTCTGTTTTTACTAATTTAAGTACATACGATTTCTCTTCTTTGGGATAAAAAGGGAGGGAACTCTCCTGTTCCTTATTAAAGTTTACACGATTTCTTTCCCTTGGGGAAAGAAAGTGGGTACCTCTTGTTCCTTATTAATGTCCATACCCTTTTTCCCCCTTGGGATAAAAAGGGAGGGAACTCTTTTGTTCATTATTCAAGTTTAAAAGAAAAGGAGGTAACTCTGTTTTTACAAATTAAAGTCAGAAATTGTTGTCTCTCTTTTGAGAAAAAAGGAGGGGGACTCGAGTTTTCATAATTTAAGTTGAAAAAAATTAGTCTCCCTAGGGATAGAAAAGGAGGCAATTCTTTTTTTTTGCTAATTTAAGTCTGTTAAATTTGTATCCATTAAAGAAAAGGGGAGACAACTTGAGTCAGTATGATTTGTCTCCCTTAGAAAATGGGAAATTACTCTATTTTACCTTACTTAAGTCAATACGAGTTGTCTTGCTTAGCATTAAAAGGGAAGTAACGCGCTGTTTATTTATTAAAAAACATAAGTCAATACTATTTTCGTCCCTTTGGAGAAAAGATGTAACTCTGTTTTTCCTAGAGTTTATACGATTTGTCTCCCTTGAGGAAAGAAAGGGAGGTTACTCTGTTTTTACAAATTTATGTCAGTACTTGTTGTCTACCTTGGGAGAAAAAGGGAGGAAACTCGGGTTTTCATAATTTAAGTCAATACGATTAGTCATTCTTAGCATAAAAGGGAGGTAACGCTCTTGTTTTTAGTTTGGAGAAAGAATTTACTCTATTTTCCTAATTAAAGTTTTTACGATTTGTCTCCTTTTGGACAGAAAGAGACGTTACTCTGTCTTTTATAATTTAAGTCAAGGCGATTTGTCTCCCTTGGAATAAAAGGGAAACAACTTTGTTTTTTACTAATTTTTGTCATCGCGATTTGTCTCTCTTCAAATAAAAAGGGCGGTAATCCTTTCCGCAAAAAGACAAATCGTATAAACTTGAATAAGGAAAAACAGATAGTACTGACTAAAGTTTGTACAACTAGAGTACATGTAATTCTGTTTTTACAAGTGTACTTGGAATAAAAAGGAAGATAACTCTGGCTTTCCTTAATTAAGTTAATACAATTTGTCTACCGTGGAAAAAAGGTAAAACTCTGTTTTTCCTTATTCAATTCAATACGATTTGTTTTCCTAGGGAAGTAACTTTGTTTTTCCTTATTTTTGTAAACATAATTTCTCTCCCTTGGGAAAGAAAGGGAGAGTGCTGTATTTTCACTAAATTAGGTTAATACGATTTGTTTCCCGTTGGATAATACATGGAAACGACTTTTTTTTACTAATTTAAATGAACACGATATGTGTCCCAAGGGTTAGAAACGGTATTTACTCTGATTTTACTACTTTAAGTCAAATACGGTTTGTCTCCCTTGGGACAATAAGGGAGTTTTTTTAAACAAATTTAAGTCAGTACTATTTGTCTGCCTTTGGATAAAAAGGGGAGGTAAATCTTTCTTTATATCAGTTAAAACGATTTGTCTTCCTTTAAAAGGAAAGGGGGGTTATTCTGTTTTTACTAGTTTAAGTCAAATACGAGTTGTCTCCCTTGGGGAAAAAAAAGGAAGTAAGTCTGTTTCAACAAATTTAAGTCAGTTCTACTTTTTCCCTAAGAAAATGGGAAACAACTATTTTCTTAAGTCAATACGATTTGTCTTCCTTGCGTTTTAGGGGGGGAACTCTGTATATTATCATTAAAGGAAGTACGATTTCTCTCCCTTGGTAGTTAAAAGGGGGACAACTCTGTTTTACAAGTTCATACGATTTGTCTCGCTTGGGATAAAAAGGGAGGTAACTCTTATCCTTATAAAAGTTAATACGATGTGTCACCCTTCGACAGAAAAGGAAGATTACTCTGATTTTACTATTTAAGTCAAAAACGATTTGTTTCCCTTGCTATTAAAAGAGGGTAGCTCTGTTTTATATTATCTAAGACAGTACGATTTTTCTCCATTTGAAGATAAAAAAGAGACACCTCTGTTCTACTTATTTAAGACAGTTCTACTTATATCCCTTTGGATAAAAACGGGAGGTAACTCTTATCCTTATTAAAGTTAGTACGATTTGTCTCCGTTGGACAGGAAAGGGATGTTACTCTGTTTTAACTAGTGTAAGTCAAATACGATTTGTCTTCCTTGCTATTAAAAGAGGGCTCACTCTGTTTTTTTATTATCTAAGGCAGTATAATTTCTCTCCCTTGAAAGATGAAAAAGAGACAACTCGGATTTTACTTATTTAATTACGATTTGTCTCCCTTTGGATAAAAAGGGGAGGTAACTCTTTTTCCTTGTTAAAGTTATAATGATGTGTCTCACTTGGAAAGGAAAGTCAATGCGATTTGTCTCCTTTGCTATTTAGAGGGGTAACTCTGTTTTATATTAACTAAGGCAGTACGATTTCTTTCCTTTGGTAGATAAATTGGGGATAACTCTGATTTTAATTATTTACGTCCATACGATTTGTTTCCCTTGTGATAAAAAGGGGAGCTTACTCCTTTTCTTATTCAAGTTAATACGATTTGTCTCCCTTGGAAATGAAAGGGAGGATATTCTGTTTACTAGTAAAAGTCAAATACGATTTGTTTCACTTTAGATTAAAAGGGAGGTAAGTCTGTTTTAACAAATTTAAGTTAGAACTACTTGTCTCAATTAAAAAATGGGGTAACTCTGTTATATATAATCTAAGTCAATACGATTTGTCACCCTTTCTATCAAAAATGGGGTAACTCTGTTATATATAATCTAAGGCAGTACGATTTCTCTCCCTTGGTAGATAAAAGGGGGACAACTCTGTTTTACTTATTTAATCATTTCGATTCGTCTCCCTTGAGATAAAAAAGGCGAGGTAAATCTCATCCCTATTAAAGTAAATGCAAATTGTCTCCCTTGGAAAGGAAAGAGCGGTTACTTTGTTTTTACTAGTTTAAGTCAAATATGATTTATCTCCCTTGTGATAAAAAGGGAGCCTCCTTTTTTCCTTATTAAAGTTAATACGATTTGTCTCCCTTGGACAGGCAAGGGAGGCTACTTTGTTTTACTTGTTCAAGTAGGTAACTCTTTTTCCTTGGTAAAGTTAATACGATGTGTCTCTCTTGCAAAGGAAAGTCAATGCGATTTGTCTTCCTTGCTATTTAGGGGCGTAACTCTGTTTTACCATCTAAGGCAGAACGATTTCTCTCCCCTGGTAGATAAAAGGGGGACTTATTTACGTCCATACCATTTGTCTCTCTAGGGCTTTTTCGGAAATGTTACTCGAGTAACTCGAGTAAGCTTCCCGTATGCGCTTAATCTCTGATCTACCCAACCCATGTAACTCCCAGTTGCCCACGAGTTGACCAGAATACATTGGACATTTTGGAATAAGTAACTCGTGTTACTCGAGTAGGACAGAATGTATTCTGATCAACTTGTGGGCACCTGGGGGTTACATGGGTTGGGTAGATCAGAGATTAAGCGCTTGTGCAAAGCTTACTCGAGTAACTCTAGTAAAATTTCCGAAAAAGCCCCTTGTGATAAAAAGGGGAGCTAAATCCTTTTTTTATTCAAGTTAATACGATTTGTCTACCTTGGAAATGAAAGGGAGGTTATTCTGCTTTTACTAGTACAAGTCAAATATGATTTATCTCCCTTGGGATTAAAAGGGAGATGTTTGTTTTAAAAAATTTAAGTCAGTACTACTTGTCTCCCTTAAAAAATGGGAAACAACTATTTTCTTAAGTCAATACGATTTGTCTACCTTGCTATCAAGAGGGGTAACTCTGTTTAATATTATCTAAGGCAGTACGATTTCTATCCCTTGGTAGATAAAAGGGGAAAAACTGTTTTACTTATTGTACTCAATACAATTTGTCTTCCTTGGGGAAAAAAGGGGAGGTAATTTATTTTCTTTATTTTTGTTAATACGATTTATGTTCCTTGGAAAGGGGGTTTACTCTGTTTTTACTAGTTTAAGTCAAATACGATTTGTCTCCCTTGCTATTTAGATGGGTGACTCTGTTTTAAATTAACTAAGGCAGTACGAGTTTTCTCCCCTGGTAGATTAAAGTGGGACAACTCTGATTTTACTTATTTACGTCCATACGATTTGTCTTCCTTGCTATTAAAAGAGGGTTTACTCTGTTTAAAATTATCTTAGGCAGTACGATTTCTCTCTCTTGGAAGGTAAAAAAAGAGATAACTCGGTTTTCACTTATTTAATTACAATTTGTCTCCCTTGAGATAAAAAGGGGAGGTAATTATTTTTCCTTAATAAAGTTTATACGATGTGTCTCCCTTGGAAAGGAAAAGGTTACTGTGTTTTTACTAGTTTAAGTCAAATATGATTAGTCTCCCTCGGGAAAAAAGCGAGGTTACTGTTTATACAAATTAAAGTCACTATTACTTATCTCCCTTAGAATATGGGAGATACCCATTTTCTTAAGTCAATACGTTTTGTTTCATTTGCTTTTTAGGGGGGTTCCTCTGTTTTATATCATCAAGGGCAGTACAATTTCTCTCCCTTTGTAGATAAAGGGGACAACTGTGTTTTTACTTATTTAAGTCCATACGATTTGTCTCCCTTGGGATAAAAAGGGGAGGTAACTCTTTATCTATATTATATTAAATACGATTTGTCTACCTTTGAAAGGAACGGGAGGTAACTCTGTTTCAACTAGTTTAAGGCAAATACGATTTGTCACTTACGGAATAAAAAGTGAGGTAAGTTTGTTTTAACAAAGTCCGTACATGTACTACTTATCTCCCTTAGAAAAATGGGAAATAACTATTTTCTAAGCCAATACGATTTGTCTCAATTGCTATTTCGAAGGGTTACTGTTTTATATTTAACTAAGGCAGTACGATTTCTCTCCCTTGGTAGATAAAAGGGCTGATTTTACTTATTTACGTCCATATGATTTGTCTCCCTTGTGATAAAAAGGGGAGTTAACTCTTTTCCTTATAAGAGTTAATACGATTTGTCTCCCTTGGAAAGGAAGGGTTATTTTGTTTTAACTAGTTAAAGTCAAATTCGATTCGTCTCCCTTGGGATTAAGTCAGTACTACTTATTAAAGTTAATACGATTTATCTCCCTTCAAAAGAAAAGGGAGGTTATTATGTTTTACTAGTTTAAGTTAAACACGTTTTGTCTCCCTTGTGATAAAAAGGGAGGTAAGTTTGTTTTAACAAATTTAAGTCAGTACTACTAGTCTCCCTTACAAAATGGGAAACAACTATTTTCTTAAGTCAATACGACTTGTCCTACGATAGAAGGGGGACACCTCCGATTTTACCTATTTTAGTCCATACGAGTTGTCTCCTTTGGGATAAATAGGGGAGCTACCTCTTTTCCTTAATAAAGTTAATCCGATTTGTCACACTTGGAAAGGACGGGGCGGTTATTCTGTTTTTACTTATTTAAGTCAAATGCAGTTTGTCTCCCTTGGGATAAAAGGGACGTAGGTCTCTTTTAACATTTTTTTCCTTATAAGGGTTAATACAATTTGTCTCTCTTGGAATGGGAGGTAACTATTTTTCAGGTTAAAGTCAAATGCGATTTGTCTCCCTTGGGATAAAAAAGGAGGCAAGTCTGTTTTAACAAATTTACGTCAGTACTACTTGTCTCCCTTAGAAAATGGGAAATAACTTTTTTCTTAAGTCACTACTATTTGTCTCCCTTGCTATTTAGAGGGATAACTGTTTTATATTATCTAAGGCAGTACGATTTCTCTCCTTTGGTACGGGGACTTATTTGTTTTTACTTAAATCCATACGATTTGTCTACCTTTAGATAAAAAAGGGATGCAACCCTTTTTCTTATCAAAGTTAATACGATTTGTCTCCCTTAGGAAGCAAAGGGAGGTCACTTTGTTTTGGCTAATATAAGTCTGTATAATTGATATGATTTGTCTTCCTTAGAAAGTGGGAAATGACTCTATTTTTCCTTATTTAAGTCAATATAATTCATCTCCCTTGGGATAGAAGGGAGACAACTCTGGAACAGTATTAAACGTTGTTTTAAAAGGAACAATCAACAAAAGGGACGAAAAGAAAACAACAATAACACTCACTCTCACATAGTTGCATGTCGTTTATCGACATCAGATCTGGTGATATCATGGCTAGCGAATTCAGTTTATTTATATCACCTGTCAAATGAAACAAATATCCGAAAAAGAACAACTTGAAAATGTATTGGCCTTTTTCAGTAAAATAAAAAAAATAATGATTTCTAAAGGGCCTCATCTCAAGTTGTTTCAAGTTGAATTGAATTAGCACTTCTAGTTTCAGACAACAATAACTCTTAATTTTCTATATACAATAATAATTTAAGAAAAACACTTTATCCCCTCCAATCAAAAGGGTGTTAATTTTTAAGTCATAAATTTTCCATTGTAAGAGAATACATGATACTTTGTGCCAAACAAAATCAAATTCTGATAAGCCTTTTCAGACAAAAAATAATTCTAAAATCTCACCAGCCCTTTGGGTCCTCATTTCTGATTGTTTATTCTTTTTTCTGCATCTTACAGTCGTACAGAACTCAGTTGTTGTAAGTTAAATGATATTCATTAAGAGGACTGTTGGTTTCAGAAAACAAAAATTCTTAAGTTTCTATATAATATTCAAGAAAAGTGCTACACCCCCTTGAGGACCTCATTTCTAAAATAAAATACCCAAGGGCACGGTGTGAATATCATAAAGAGTGATCATTAAATTATTTGAACCAATTGCAATAAAATTTTGATAACTGGTTGCAGACCAATACATTTTAGAGTTTTCATATTGACTGTAGAAGAAAAATGGGTTGCGCGTGTGCCATGGCATTATGCTATTGTATACTTATGTTAAGTTTCATGAAATTCTACCCATTGGTTCCTTAGTAATAGCTTTGAATGGACAGACTGACGGACAACGCCAAAACAATATCCCTTCGCCTTTGGCGGGGGATAATAAGTTATGAAGTAAAAAAGATGTTACATTACTTGCAAAGTATGCTCTTTAATGTAAAACAAGAGAGGAATTGATGCATGGCATCAAAGGCGCTGCAAGTTTATGTTTTTGCTTATTTTTGGTATCAGATAATGTATTGGCATAATGCATTAAAATCACACTTAATGTCTTTATACCTAACCAAAACCGTACCTTCTGGAAAGCACATGAAAATGCTAGAGCCGTTAAATTAATTGTCCGCCGAATATTTCTTCCCTGGATAAAGATACATACATGTTCTTCAGTTCTTTGCAGCATTGTGGACGTATATCTTATAAATTAATTCTGATTTGACATTTAAATATTAATCAAAGTATCGAAATACTGATGAACAGTGATTTTGAGAGATGTCCGCTATTTAAGCAGTTTACAAATGTAACAGCGCCAATTTCTCTAGTAAAAATAAAGTTTTAAAATCAATTCATTTAATCATTCAGGTAAAATTAATTGCAACTTCAAAGCTAAATTGTCATTTTATGCATTTTCTTTCTATTTCATTGATTATACTGTAAATACTGATCATATATCTATTTTTAGAGAGGGCTTCCCCCAGCTTGTTACACAAGTGAGTGTGTGTTTTCAAACAATGATCATCAATTTAATAAATACTAAAAACAAATTTAAAGCATCGCCTTCCAAAAACTGTGCATATTTAACAATATTTTGGCGTTTTTGAGTATCTTTGGGAAGTCTACGGGTGTCTTCCGGTAAGTAGTTTGCCCGGAAGGATCAGTTTTGAATTCATTACATTTTACTTTTTTATTCATGTAATTAAATCCTTTTCAAAAACAAATGTTTCATTCAGTACAGGAAAAGGTTTTGATATTTTTAATAATTTAATCATTTTTGTAAAAACAATCTTTTTAAAAATAAGTAATGTTTTATAATAACATTTAATACCTACCATGGATTTCTGGCAAAATGCACTCCATATAAGACCCCATCCTCAAGGGCCACGCCAATAAGTACACAATTTTGAAAGTTTAATTTTGATGCATGACAAATTTCTGGGTAATAAATGCTACAGTAGGCTATCACGGGACGTTGCTCTTATGCATACATAATAAATAAATCTTTGTTTTTCAAGTATTCATTCACAACATTTAAAATACAACAATTGTTTAATTTTATTTAAACTTTCTAATTTAGTGCATGTCCCTTGATTAGATTTGAATAGTGCAACAGTATGTTCTACGTACTGGTCTTTATTTGGACGTGGTCTTTTACACCGGTTTGACTATATTAGTTTTGTCCACATGTATCTTTCACTTATTCCAAAATAACGTCCATATCTTCAATTCTATGGTACATGATTTTGTAATTTGAAGTATCTTGTTCCTGTTTCTTTCATGTATTACAGTCTCACAAATGTACATTCCCTCTGCAACGAGGTTGCATTATCCACGCAGTTTAAAATACAGAATGAAAAGTTACTGTAAACCAATGAAATTTCACGTCAATATTCCTGTTAACCAATTTTGTAACAATAGGTGATTACTTAATTTTTCCACATCATATTAACAAACTACAAAGCGAAAGTAAACATTTATTTGTGAAGTAAAGAAATCCGATCTGCACAATATGCGCTGAAAACTGGCTTCTGCGAATGGAGTGAAAATCACATGGTTTACAGTATACAATTATTATTATTATCACCATTATTATCATCAATATTATTATCATTATTATTATCAGTATTATTATTATTATTATTATTATTAAAGTGATTGTTATGGTTATTATTAACACATCAATTCATACACATTCATAGTCTATTTTAAACTGCCTAACCTAACTGAACCTGCTGAGTAAGCACAATTGATGAAGTGCTGAGTAAGCACAATTGATGAAGAACAATACAAGTGGGGTTGGCGTCATATATGAGAGAAACAGGAAGAACTGTTAAAGCGCAACCCGTACACTTTCAACTGCAATTGCCATTATGGTCTGAAAAAAGTTAACCATTTAAATGACAAAATAAATGTAGTTCAAATCAAATCAAAAGAGTGTTAATTTTAAAGTCAAACACTCAGATCTCATAAACATCAAAACTACAAAATTTAAATAAAGTTAATACTGAGATCTACATGTGGAGCATGAAAATATAACATACAGTCAAACCTGTGTTTAAGACAATCATGCAAATAAAGACAAGCTGGGGCAAAACCTTGCACTATTCATTTATAGCAGAAACATCTTTGAATAGAGACCACCTGTCAACAAAGACCACTTTAATTTCTTCCGGTCAGCGATCTTTGTTCTTAGGTAATATACCAAAAGGTGATTATTAGCACCACCCTTAAGAAGGGGTCTTATATGGAATGCATTTTGCCAGAGGTCCATAGAAGGAGTGGTCATAAAATTCTTCAACTTTTTAATTAAAAAAAACAAGGAAATAGTATCGACTTCAAACTGACCTTCATGGCCAATTAATTACCCGAAGACACCCCTAGTCTACACAAAGACACAAGAAAACACCAAAATATTGTTATAAATTGGATGTCTGGTTAGGGCAGTGGTTAGCACTCTGTATTCTCAGCAATGCCACCCAAGTTTGAGCCCATGTTAGATGGTTGGTAGTTACTAGATCGAACAGGTGGGTATTCCCAGTAAGACTAACATACACCAACACCTGTGCGATCGGTTCAAAAGCTTAAGTTGTCTTAAGTCTGTTGTTATTTGTATCTTGCCGACTTTAAATTAAGATGATGACGATAATGATTATTATTATTGTATCTTGCTGACATGGTGATGGTGATGGTGATGACGATGATGCTGATGATGATTATTATTATTATTATTATTATTGTATCTTGCTGACTATAAATAAATATGAGGATTATTTTTTTATATAAATATCATTAAATACAGTTTTATAGGTAAATGTCTCATCAGAAACACTCTAGTAAAAATACGTCTACAATGTTGCA
>JAUMHA010282585.1:0-14897 GCA_032359765.1 Saxidomus gigantea | reverse complement strand
CATTTTGGTTCAGAATGTTAAAATATTTGTATATCTATCCAATTCAAATGTAAAAGTAGAAATTATATTGAAATAAACAAAAATACTCAACGTTTTAAATACTTTCATATTAAAGGGGAGTAATGTCAAAATTTCATAAAAGTTAATAAAATGTAATTTTCTGATAGGGATCTAACTCCATGTAATGGGTCTTTTTGTTCATTAAATAAAACAGAATATACAAAACGTAACAATTGTCATAAAATGTTGCTTAAAAGTAAGTGACCACCTTTGATATATTCATATTCTTTAACAAT
Source organism: Saxidomus gigantea (assembly GCA_032359765.1). Classification (NCBI taxonomy): domain Eukaryota; kingdom Metazoa; phylum Mollusca; class Bivalvia; order Venerida; family Veneridae; genus Saxidomus; species Saxidomus gigantea. Next base: position 14,601 of record JAUMHA010282585.1, on the reverse strand, counting down.
ACAGCTTGAATAATACCAGCTATTTGTTTCTATCGTTACATCCGAAAAATATCTGTTTGATTGAAAAAGACGACAGAGTCGACGGAAAGAATTGAATTAGAATAAAAGTAATATCAACAACAGTGTAATCGAAATTAAGAAATATCAATCCACTTCTGAAGTTATACTGATAAAGTTCAGAATTAAAAAAACTGGTTCGATATGGCAACCGTAAAGCGATTAGTATTTTAGCACGTTTCCATTAGCGGTCTAATGTACAGGATAATTCTGATATTGTTTTCTTTTGCTGGCGGGTAAAATAACATTCTGTTTTTTTTCTTGCTTCTCGAGAGTCTACGTGACACCTGAACGTAAATGTAAATGTTTGTTTTGTTGAAGTCTACATGACACCTAAAAGTAAATGTAAATGTTCGTTTTGTTGCAATCAAATATGAATTAGCAAGAAACTATTTAAAGCGAATTGAGACTGATGCTAGCAGTGAATTGAAACTCTACACCAATACAGTAAATTGATGCTATTGCTGTTAGTAACTGTAAATGACTATAACATAATGTAGATGACTGCTAGCAATAAGTGATAATGGCTCTTGGCAATCAATCATGACCAGGGAGAATACAAAATCGATAAAAATGAATAAAACAACCCGTTGCCAGTGAATTAAGATCCTGACGCTTTGTTTTGTTTTTCATTTCTAAGCTTGTCATAAAGATAGTCAAAATGTAAATTGTAAAAGTGCAGACAAAATTCTTGAAAAATGCAGTATTGTCGAAAATTTGAATTAAAGAGTTGCTTTAATTTTTAGTTCATTAGGTCAAAGATGATAGTGACTTTTCAATTTAAAAAGCCGTTTCTGCTCAATATGTCAACAGGACTTAGACCACCTAAGATATTTAAACTTGCTACGAATAAGCCTTTTGAGAGTAGATGATCCCTACTGAAATATTTAGTTCACTGGGTCGATGTTCAAGGTCTAAATGACATTGCATTAAAAACCCGTTTGTGCTCATTAACTTTAACTTTACAATACTTTGAAATCAGGCCCCAATTCTACAAACAATATTAAATTGCTAAGGTTCTTATTCGGGATGAATAAAACCTATATGATGTTGATATCACATGGTCAATGGTCAATGGTCAATAATCAATGTCACAGTTACGTTACCATGCATTTATATAAGAATAATTCAATGCTTTCAGCAAACATCCTCAAACTTACTAGGAGAAACGTTTATGAAGAGTACATGACCCCTACTGTCATTCGGGTTCCTGAATAACGTTTAAGATCAAAGTGTTCTTACACTTGTTTCCTTTCATCTATACTTTATGAATAGCAATTGATCCGTATTGATTTGAGTGTCACTGAGCCAAAGATGCATTGACATTGCGTTTGAAAACAGTATCTTTACTTAAGAAATAATGAATGTTTTCCTGTATTTTATCGTTGAATGAAATATAGTAAGGAGTTTTGATACGTAGTAATTAAATCACGAGTGCGTAGCACGAGTGATTCAATTTTTCACATCAAAACGACTGACTGCATTTTATTCAACGATAAAATATAGGGAACAATTTATTATTTCAATTCTAACACGTTATTTTCATTGAAAACTGTCCCGAACTTTATTTAACGCGTAGTAGTACATCATTGTAATCTTGAAACGCGAAATACGATTGTACGCGTTTGATTACATACGTCAGGTCGTTACGTCATTTACAGCACGTCGTCCTTGGGAAAACGTGCTGTATTTATTGCAAAATAAAATACAGGCTTTTCCCTATATGTTTATAAAGGAAAAGCAGCCGCTTGTGTTAGAATTGTTTTCTTTGAATATTACCCCGAATTTTCTTTAACACATAGGAGTTCATCATGCGTAATAAGATTGGACACGCTTGTTTACATACGTCACGTCGTTACGTCTTTTACGGCACGTCGTCCTTGGTAAAACATGCACACATTTAAGAAATAATATGTATATCATGTTTGGTTTATCGTAGAATAAACCAAACATTGGAGTTTTTATGCGCAAGAATATATCATGAAGGCCGAAGGCCTGAGTGATATATTATTACGCATACTAACGACACACGAGGGTAATTCTATCATAAACCAAACTTGGATACTTATTATTTCGATTATAACACGACTTATTTGAAACAACATTTGAAGAAAATGAGAGAACTATTTCCATCGAACGTAATTTACACTTGCGTGCTACACACCTCTATTTTGCCGTTGAAGTTTCCTCCCGCGAACACTGTAAAGACGCTATTTCAATTTGACTTACATTCATGAAAGATGTATACACTCTGTTTCAGACTTTTCATCTGCGTAAACTACAGTCTCATAAGAAAGAAAAAAACGTTAGTTTTACAGGAATTTACAGTAATAGTTCGAATTTTCAGGGTACGCAATAACAGTTCAAGTTACGAAAAATATTAGTAACGGGTATAGCTGACGTCAGTTATTCTTGATTAATGACGTCACTGTGTAAACAAATACAATAACAACAAAACAGTAAATAAAATCAGTGTAAATGGTATTGTAACATTAATCAAGTTAACTGGACGCGTGGCATCCATCAGAGACCCCCCGCTTTGTCCCAAGTCATCCACAATATGCCATGTAAGATCCTCTATACGTCGGGTAAATTGAATAGCCAAAACACGATGCGCGTGCAGCGTCGTTCAAAATCGGTTTATTGCAGAATAACCCAAATAGATTGTGTTCTACATGTATGTAGGTTATTCGCTGGTCGTGTTAGAATTTACCGTAAAATAGAATACAGGCCTTTTCATATATGTTTATATAGGAAAATCAGCCGCTTGTGTTAGAATTAATTACTCAACAACCCTTTAAATTTGCTTTTAAACCATCCTCGGTAACCCAGGCTATTCATTACCCAATCGGTAACCCAGGCTTTTCATTATGACGGAGAGAAGCGGCAGTAATTAGCTGTGGGTTCCGACGATGCTTTCAAATGTGCTAGGATCATTCCTTGTGAGAGGTAGATAACCTCTATTGATTACTCGGTGACTAGATCAGCTGTCAAGCTGCATATTATACATTAGCAAACGCACCCTTAAAAGCACTAGTACAATCACAATTATTATCATACACCTACGAGTGTTGTACCAGACATTCTGTTTATAAAATCGAGCAGTAATCTTGAAGACGTTAAATACAAAGCACCCGAAATTTGGGCACTGAAATATTGTCTTGTATAATTACGAACAGCGGTGTTTGTCTTCTTTCGGAAGAAAGACCCGAACTAATATGGCAGTGGTATGTAACATAATTGCACAGATGTTTGTTATACATGAATACTTATCCTTCAAAGTTAAAGTGATGACTTCCCTATCTCTTAACAATGCCAGTGTCTGTTACAATGATTCCAATCGATAGAACCGTTTCGTAAGATAGGATTGCACATTTTAGCATCAATAAGTGTAATTTACTACAATTTACTATAGGATTTTACACTCCCACTGCAGTAATTTCAATTCACTGAAATCAGTTTACTGCTCTAGGAACATGTTTCACCGCTAAAAGTCATTTCAATTTACTCTCAGCAGTGATTTGAATTCATTATTATTGATAAATCAATTCACTGATGCATGGAATTTTAATTCACTGCAGCAGTAACTTTTACTCATTAAAATCAGTTAATTGCTATTGCCAAATGTCATTTCCATTTAATGCAAGCAGTTATTTACATTTTTATTCTAATTTACGGAAATAAGGATACTGCTCTAGAAATATGTTTCACTTTCAAGTCATTTCAAAATACTGCTAGCTACATTCACGTTTATCACTACATCACTACATTTAATTCACTGCTGTAGGATTGTAATTGTCTGCCAGCAGTGAGATGTACCGAATAGCTTATGATGCTCAAATCCTTCTTCCTTATATGAGACGAAATGGAGGTAGTGTTAGAATGAATCATATACCTCACTTTGAAAATGTCGCAGACGACAAATTCAATATTTAACATATCAGCCTTTTGGATCACATTACTGCAAAACACCCTTTTTTAAAGAAATATACTTGCCCAAATTTAGAAGCACGGAAAGATTCAGACTAGTCATTTAAGTTAAGATTTAAGATAGTCATACTTGGTTTGAAAAAATGAAATGCATGTTCTAATTCTCAAAGTATATGAGATACTCGTACCATTCAAGCATGTGAAGTTAAAAACAGTGCCTTAAATCTTCCTGAAATATTATTTTGATATTCGTACTGTCTTATAAACATATGTTTAAAGTCCGTTTTGAGGATGCAATTTTCAAGCAATTGCAGAAACAACGTCATGTGCATCTTTAGTTTAAGACTAAATACAACTGTAACATACTGTAATCTAACATCGTCTTAAGTTATTGAAAATTATCCTTTTCCGATTAAACTGGTTGTGAAAAATACCACCTTAATATATTCACTGAAGCCGATATTCGCTATTAGTTTCCTATAATTATGTACAACATTATCAAACATTAAAAGTGTATTCTGCGCTAAACATCGAAATATGTAAATTTGTAAGAAAACTCTTGAAAAAAGAGAAAAACGTATATATATATATATTCTGTCTGCCTCTGATTAACTTTTCTAGCGGTCTTTTTATAGGCGGTCTTCGCAGCGTGGTTTTCAGTATTACCAAAGCGTCAGTTAATTGAAACGCGCACTATATCTGATAGACACGTACGTGATTTCTGACGCGCTATTGATGAAAAACTCAAATTGCGAACAGTTGATAAGGTGAATATATCAGACTCTACGAGCCTTGAATTATCTTCCTATAGAGTGTATGTAATTAAGAGTAGCGATGTCTATCTGAAAATGAAGAGAATGCAAAGCAAAGTTCAGTTCTTAGGGTAATAAACTTGTTTTATTGTTCTATTAATGTCTCTTTGTTCATAAACATTTATTTATTTAGGTAATATACCCATAGACACAAATGTACATTATTATTTTCTAGTAATATATAGTTATGAAGTGAATTGAAGCTAAAAGTGTATTGCTAAAGTCAAAGAAAATTTGTTCATACTTCTGTATCATTAAACATAAATTGCATTCGTATATTCGAAACAAAACCAACAACAATGATATCGATAACTTTATATCATCACCCGTTTTATTACTAATCAGGGCCTTGGAATTTCCATCGACCTTTGTATAGGCTTAAATCAGGCGAGTAGGCAGGTAGGTAGCAAATAAGAAAGAGGGAAAACACAGACAGAACACTTTAGAACAAAAGGTAGATACGTACACAAGTATCTACGTAGGTAAGTACAAGGTAGTTCGTTCGTTCGTTCGTTCGTTCGTTAGTTAGTAGAGCTAGCTAGGAACAGACAGACATTTCAGTTACCTTTTAAACGTCATATGATGTATGTCATTGTGTTTAAAACTATACACATTAATAATGACTATCAAACGATGTCATTGAAATGCCTTCACCAGATATTAAGAAATTTAGCAATCATTTATTTATAGGAATATTAATATTATCAAAGTTATAACCACAATTTATTAAAGTGGATAAAATTTGAATTTCTATCAAATGAAGTGAACATCTTCTTAACTTCCCACTGCCCTAGCTAATATATTATTAGCCACCTAGTTTGAAAGGTAATTTAATTACAAATTAGATAAAACGATAAATAACTCAAAGCAAGTTACTTCTTACCTATCAAAGTCATCCGCTGCGTTTAAAGTACTCTACTTCGACGTTATTGGAGCATGTACGGCCATTTTGAAGGAAAATATAAAATCAGAGTTTAAAAAAATGAGATATCATTTATCAAGAAAACTCTCACGTGGTTCGTAGTCAAATAAAGGGAAATGAGATAGGTAAACAACTGCAGAGCGTATATTGGAAAACCTCATGTGTTGCTATCGAAACCAAAAATTCGAAGCCTCCGTCAAACCTGACGACTATCACTTACTTGTTCGAGGTTTCAAGCGTATGTTCAGTAACAGTTGGACATAAAATCAAAACAAAGTATTTGTAGCTTTAAAGGCATATGGAATAAAGTATAGTAATAATAGGAATAATTCTGATATGAATTAATCATATCGTCATCAAATCAGAGTTGGCATTGTGTCGCCAGTGGGAGTGATTCAATTTATTGGAATGCCTTTCATTCAAGCGCGGTATGACGGATTGGCAGGTATTGCACTGTAGGCGATTATCAAACTGTGGTTTAAGAATGAACGAAATAAGCACTGTATTGTTGCAGAAAATCAAATTCTATGAAAAAGCGTTCGTGTTGAAATAAACAACGAAATGAGTGATTGTGATAGTACAGTATTAACAAGTATGAATGGTGAAATGAAAGAAGAAAAAGAAGAGTACGATCATGTTGTTATACATGTACCAATAGAAGACAATCCAGTGAAAGATAATGAGTTTAACGACGACAAGGTCGAGAATACTCAACTACGATGTAATAACTCTATGGACAACAGTGACAACAAAACAACTGAAGACCTTAGTTCCGATCTTCTTGAAGTAGAAGTGGTTAAGCCAATTATGAGCATACAACAAAATAGTAAATTTGAAGAAAAAGCGGGAAATGACAATACAGCCTTCTCTCAAAGTAGTGAAAATATCCATGGTCATACAATATTAGTGCAAGACGAAGATGATGAAGGACTAACTGAAAATGTCCACAACGTTGAAGGAAATGGTGAATTTCCTAAAAGTGTCACAGATGAAGTAACTAATGCTGTGAGAAGTCAAAACTCCTCTAACAGTGACTGCTACGATGTACCAACTTACCTACCTCCAGTTAAGTCAAACTCAAGACGTAGAGCAAAGATTGGATCAGAAGACCTTATTACAAATGACGTAAGTAAAGACTTTATATGAAGATTAATCTAAAAGCATGTGCATTTCTGTTGTTAGAAACCAGTCTAAAAGTTCTAAATATAATCAGTTGTTACTATGTAGTCCTTATCTTTATATTAGAATTAGAATTACAATTAGAAAAAGTACTTTCAACATTTCAGAACCTTGTCATTTAACTCTGTTCTTTCTATATGTTTTCATCAATACTGCACATATATTTAATTACCTTGCGTATTCGTCCACAAAACATCAATTATTGCTAAAATGAAAAGCTTTGGTTTAAGTCCGTCTTATGTATTGAAGAGCTAATGCAGTTCTATAAGAAGGCAAAATTTCAGATGAGATTGGTATTAAAAATATGACATTTTATCATATATTTAATGTATAATTAGAGGATAATACACGGATGATCCAGGCCGGGCCACAAAGAGAATAACAGCACGCGGTTCAGTTGTACAATAATGTTTACAATACATACCAACGTTTATCCCTAAGAACTTTAGTTCTTGAACAGTTAAAGACGTTTGGTAACATAACGCTAAGGAATTATTTAAGTTAAATCAAATACCAATATTTTGCCATTAAGGTGCTCAAATCTCAATGATATTAAGACGATGGCGTTGTCTTCTTGCAAATAATGCTAATATTGAAACTAACTACCACATTTGACAACTCACAGTTCGCATATAGAACGATGCAGTTATTAGAATATCTTGTATATCAGAACACTTGAGTAGCATACTTACATAGAGATACATAATTTACATATCCACACATAATAGCCTGACTTTAAAAGCGAAGTCCTGTTACCATGTAAGGAAACAATCAAAATTACTAATTTGGTGATTTATGTGAGCATGGACGCATCTTTTATATATACATAGTGTCTCAAACAACAAACAAGTAACAGACAAGCAGGACATATTACGTATATAATTACAGTCAAAACTGTGAACAAAGACCACTGTTGTGAAGCTACAAATGTGGTCTTTGTTTGCAGGTGGTCCTTATTCACATGTATGTCTACTTTATATTGATAGTACACAATGATTCCCCTGGTGGTCCTTATTCGCAGGGTGGTCTCTATTCGAAGGTGGTCTTTAACACAGGTTTGACTGTATGTTTTAATTGTAACATGTATTTGTTATCTTGTAAATCACAACATACAAACAGGTATAGCCTGAAGAGACTTGCCAGAGTTGCACTTTACTTAGTGTGTTACAACAGGTGTTCCCTGGTTTGATCAATATAACAAAACATCCAGGCACTCACTGTTTGAATAAACAAGAACATCGGTGACACCGACGGATGCTCCCCGAAGCCTCCGTAAAACTTAACAAATTTCTGTTCATTTACATGAAAATTGTAATTGTAGATAAGCAAAATCAACAAGTAAAGGGAGATAATTCGTAGCCATGCTAGGATACACTGATAATATGTGCCTCTTCTTTAAGAAGTGAAGCTTTCCATGAAGTATTGTTACATTCCAATCATTGACTGCCAAGAAACAGAGAGGGCACGACTTTTCTTAAGTAAACTTTTTTACAGCAATAACCAAAGGAAAAGTATATGTGCGGGGATAATATGCTAATCTCCTCTTGAAAGTAAAATATCCCATTGCTTTTCTTTCAATTCAAGTCATCGAGTGCTGAGAAAGTGCCGACAAGAACTTCTTTATTAATTTTTACTGCTAATAAAACCCTAAAGTATCAGTAATCGAGCAGAACCACACGGACAATATGCGCTTCTCCTCTTTTTACTGAACATGAACATAGAATTTCGTTGAATTCCCGCCAGGAGTTGCTGAGAAGAAGCTGACAAAGCAACTGCTGCCCAGCTTGACCCACCGACTACTCCTCTGGACCAGTAGGATCTGACAGAGCCATAGAGGTATGTCAAACATCAGTATCTGCACTACCGTACCTGGTTTCAAGGCGGGTGTTGAAGATGAAAATGATTTAAAATCCATGGCACACACTTTAATATAACATTGTGGTGTTCGTGGCAATGAGATGGCAGACCAATGGGCATAACAAGAGGGGAATAAATATTAAATCAGTGATGAAGAAAATCTCACGGTGATTCGCCTCTTACAAGAACGAAGACACAGAAAAATGATTACCATCTACTAGACATACATGAACATCATTCCATTCAGGCTTCGTACAGTACACAACAGGCTCAGTGTTCATATGTATGAAATATTCAAGCTATCCTCATCACAGAAATACTCGTGTGATCTTTCGAACCAAACAGCAGAGAATTTACTTCAGATATGTCTCCAGCATGATCACTCAAGTAGCGACACTGTAACAGCCTTGATAAAAAGTTATGTAGCTGGATGGAGAAGCTCTCAAAGACAGCTGCCTTCATCGCTGTGATCGGGGAAACGGTGTAGTTCGTGAACGGAGAGAGAGAGAGAGAGAGGGAGAGGGAGAGGGAGAGAGAGAGATCTGTTTATTTACGTAACATATCACTCGACAGCTAGCTTACTGATGTAGTGTCAACCGACAGAAAGCTAACCGATGTAATGTCCAGTGTTTAAGAGTATAGATAATCGAGTGATAAATGAATGGAAAGGGGATAATTGAACAATAGCGTGACTAGTTATACAGGATGTCGAACTTGGTAATTGGTAGTGATTACTCTAGTTTTATAACGAATAAATACTTCAAGCCTTTGACAACGCGAAAATTTCCCTCAGTTAAAGTTGGTAGATACTTTGGTGTGGAAAAAGAGAATGGTTTTAAGCACGACATAGTACACAAATCATTACGTCGTGAAAGCAGAAAAATAATACATCAATTATTACGACGTTAAAGCAGAAGAGTACATAAATGATTACGACTATAAAGCAGTTTATTTGTAATTACGAGTTTAAATATCGTTCGAAGCAATAGCAGAGTCTGTAAAGGATTTTCGTGATAGAGTAGAGTTGTTATACAGTAATATTTAGAGGATAAATAGAGATATTAATACAACACAGAAACTCAAAGGAGGGAGTGCTTGCTACGTTTGTAAGCCAAAGGTGTGACTTAGATAACTTTAATCAGAACGAATATGTAACACAGCACATTCTACGAAGCGGTGAAAAATCTAAAATACGTTGCAGAAATGAAATTACGATTTTTGATTTGTGAAATATTCAGGGACTTGTATATGTCATAACTATTAACTTCTTTAATTGCCCGAGACTTGACCAACTTGTATGAAAATAAATAACATCAAACATCCAACTCACGCAGATGCACCAGTCATTTACATTCCAATATCTGAACTATTTTTGGACTGTGAGTGTAAGCAGATTGTCTTTAAAATGATCCGAGGTTCATCTGGAGGCATGATAGTCAGGGTCGGGGTGGTTACCCAGGCACGGTGTAGGTTTACTCTGCTACTGAACGCATGGAGTACGGTCGTCATCTGACGACTCAAAATTGCATTTTTAATCTAATTCGCCTCCTTAAATCTTCCTGTGACCTCTACAGTTCCATACTCAATTGCGTTTTTGATTTCGGATAAAACGGCAGAATGTTCAACAATATCACCCGAAAAGCTTAACTTAATAATACAGTTTTGCCGTTTTCTGTTTGCCAAAGGGTTGCTGTTACGGAAAACATTTTTCTTCCCTAGCTCAATGTGACGGTATTTTCATGATAAAGATTCGTTAGATAAGTCACTCTTCAGGGGGTGCTTAACTTTTTTCTTTGTGTATATTTGAATATAAAATAAACCTAATTAAAATTAAACTCTATTTAAAACCAAAGTTTAAATGCATTTTGATACTATTTAAGAGTTGTTACTTTATAAATGACATAGACAAGCGCTTTGACACTTTCACTGGATGCTGACTAACCCCAAGTGCTTAATTGCGAATAAATTAGACCTAATTTGCACGAAATATTGGGGGTGTCGGTGTAAACCGTAATGGACACAAGTCTAACAATTGCATTGTTCATACGGTTGCAAAGGCCTTTCATGAAATTATCTATCAGTCTGCATGGTATGATTGAATTTATGAACATTGAAAAGAAATAATAATGTTGCTTTTATATAGTTTAAAAGTAGCTTCGCCGTTGTTCATTTGCTCTATTCTGTCTTCAAGGATAATTTTGTATTTGATATAGTTACGAAACGAACATCTCCCAGCTTAAGGAATAGCAGAATATCACAATTCAGCAGTTTTTAATATTGGAAATTTCGTTTCAGGTTTCAAAGTATATTTCATTCACATTAACCAATAGAATCATAAATAGTTTTGATATCAGGTAATGATGATAGTGCTTTCTTATCGAGGAAAGATATTATAAATATATATTATTTCTGTCCAATATCCAATTACGTAAGGTACATCATAAAATGAATTAGAACAACATCTGATTTGAACTTTATTTACCAATTTAAAGTTTTAATGCTCCAGGAAGGGAGAACTTATGTCACCATTTCGTCCGTCCGTCCGCGCTTTCGGCCCGCATTCGTCCCGGGTTACTTTGAACATGGACAAAGCTCCCTCTTTTTAGGCGATTCTGTTTGGGAGGGCAACGTTTAGTTCTGATTTGGTGGCCTGGCAGGAACAGGTACTTGCTTTCTTGTATGAGCGCCTTTGCATCCTTTCTTTAACCTAGTGGTGGAATAGCAGTGAATTCCTCTATGGCCTTAATAGTAGTTGTACGCATTGCCCCTGTTATAAATTTAAAGTCCTTAAAGGCCTGGTTCTGGACCTTATCAAGTACTTGCTGATTTGTCTTTGCAGTCGTCATCGAACCTGCTGAGCCATGATATTTAAGGTTGGCCTGACTGTTCGGAAGTATACCGTTTTCATTATCCTCTCACTTGCTCCCCAGTTAGTGCCAGCTAATCTACGTAATATAGCTATCTTTTGACAGGCCCTAGTTTCAGCTAGTATTTGCTAAATGGGGCTACAACTGTAGAAAGTTGCTTGTCGATGGAACAACTGAATTGCCTCCGTGGTTGGATGGTTAGAATCCCTGACATGAGATCACTGTTACCTCTCGTAGATTGAGGACAATGGGTTCGCGCCGTGCTACTGCCCGGCTACTGTCTCTTTCTGTGAGAAAGTTGGCAGTTTTTATGGAGGATCAGTGTGTAGTACTGGCTCTACCCAGGAACGATTGATGCGTAAAGTGTTTATCAACATCAGTTAAGAACACTCATTCTAGACCTTCTACTGAACAGATAGCTTTTGATACAGACAAGATTATATGATTGTACTTTTACGTGTCACACCGATATTAAAGACGTTATAACCACTACATCCACAGGATCATCCACCCATGTAGAGCGATCATCATAACATTAAATATAAGCTAAAGTGTTTTGGAAAAATCACCAAGAATCTATATTCAGTATAAAGGACACTGTGAACATGATCTTTGATATATAATGTTTCCACCCATGATACTTTATCAACAGTAACATATATGTAATGCTTAAAGAGTGCATCTTCCGGGAAAAAGGTCCCTGTGACCTTTAAAGGATTTACTTCTAATCTATAGGGGCAAGAGCTAGTTTCTTGCAACCGTTACATGAAGTTTTAAGACAGAACGTAGGATTTTTCTTGAAATATCCTCGTGAAACATTTGAAATATGAAGATCATTGAAATACATGTATCATCCAAATATAGAGGGACCTTAAACCAGAAGTGGTTATTCATTTGTTTTCAGCAATTATCAAATAGACTTTTAGAATAATAATTATGTTAATATTGGATGCGTTTACGCTGAATCTTTTTTAGTTAATGTTCGAAAATATTTTGACACACTGTTCTTTTATGGAAACACCTAAACCTCGGTAGTCATTATCTTGTCCCAAGCAATCAACATATGGATATTGTCATGTGTATGCCAGATGGATCTAGATATATCTTACCGAAATCATAAAGATCACAGTCTCTTTCATCTGTGACAGAGTGACCGTCAAATCAATAATTGTTGTTTATTTGATTGAGCTTTGATGGTCTTTGCATCAGCAAAACAAAATATACCCGTCCTTAAAACGAGTGCATCATAATTAAGAGATGTGATCCTTTTACACCAAGCCTTTAAAGTATTCTTATTGATTCTGCTAATCTCCTGGTATCTTCTTATTACGTTTATAATGCACATTAGTATAATAAACAACTTTGCCTTAATGTAAACACTGCAAATCTGAAGACGCAATATTTGATATATAAACCAAAGAGAGTGCGTCAGAAATGACATTACGCTTCATCCCTAGTGAGCTAAGACTTGTGAAGATTTGTCGGGAAAATGAAATTTCAATAACAAGCATTATTATGAACGGATCTATTTGTTAATTTGCTTTAATAAAATCCCATATGTTCAAAGTTCTAAAATAAACTGCTATTAAAATGTTATTTGTCTACCAACATATAATGTCAGTATTTTGACCGGCAATCCTCTAAACAGACATATCGCTTCATGTTCACATCTCGCACAGTACCTGCAAGGCAGTTATTTTAACGAAATAACTGATAACACAACTCTACAATTCTTTGAATTCCGACGACTTTGTTTACTTTATTCGGCGCTTCAAAATAGAAAGTGTTTAACAAAAGGTCCTTACGTCAATTGCAGACGAGTTGTCAAATTTTGAATCGGATAAGTATTGAGCAGGCACTATTACATCTTCTGAAATCCTTTCTAATACACTTTTGACCTACTTTAAATTTACCTTTAGATAACCTTACATACGTTTAGATCCTGTTACTTAGTATTTCATAACATCTTTCATTCTCAAGTGAATATTTGCCTGACAGGATACATGCATACAGTTGAAAACCAACGTTTCCAACTTTCCAGTATTTCAGATGATTTTTTGTACTGTCTAAGACTAAGGTAGTAAATCCGAATTAATCTTGTCGTCTGTGATGTGCTCAATGGTCTTTTTAGCTCAACAACGCGCTCAAGTTAAGCTTTAAGGATTACCCTGTGTTACATATACTTGTATAGGAAAAACTTTAAAAATCTTCTTGTACAAAAAAACAAGACAAAGAGCTGCGATATGTAGCATTGCCTAAATAAACTATATCAAGATAATGATCCCCTTTTCAAAATTGTTACCGTCCCGGGGCTCACTTGATTTAAATAGATTTGTATAGTTATATTTTTATACACTATTATCTAGCGGACCTCTACCAAGTGTTTTCAATTCATGCCCCTGGAGTCAATATTATCCCCGCTCAGGAAGTCACTTATTTTACATAGACTTATAAAAGAATATTTTATATAAAAAAAAAACAACAAGGCCAAGTACTAAGATATTTGATATGTAGCATTGTCTAGTGACTGTCTTCTAAGTATGTAATAATCATGCCCCTCGAATCAAAATTTACCACGCCCTGGGGATCCCTTGTCTGTATTCAATGAGTTCCAATTGCAACCAGTTATTCACCTATCAATTACTGAATTCCTTAGCAACCATTGACTTTCTTAGTAGCCTACAACTTGGACTAGTGACCAACAAATTCGTTAGCAACATTTAAGCAGCCTGTGACTTCGATAACAACCAATGACTTCCGTATCAACTATTTACTACTCCTAGCAACTAGTGACTCCTAAGCAACCAGTGAGTTCTTCTAGGAACAAGTGACTTACTTAGTCATCATTTACTTTCTTAGGACAACTTTAGTCCCCTAGCAACCAGTGAGTTCCCGTATCAACCAGTGAGTTCCTTGGGCAACAACTATATCATCTTGTAACTGATGAATTTCCTAGCAATTACTGACTTCCTTGGCA
>JAUMHA010282363.1:0-10830 GCA_032359765.1 Saxidomus gigantea | reverse complement strand
CGTTAATTTAGCATTACAATTAACTGTGCTCTGATCTTGGCATCATGTGGTTGAATTTAAAGTGACTAATATTTGCTCGTTTTTTTTACACAATTGTTGTGGCTTTCAATTTTGTATTTCTAATTCACGCATTAAGTGGTTAGTCAGTGAAGAGAAATAAGAAATCTTACATAAATAAACTACCATATGAAAACAAACGCATATTATTCGTTTTGTTACCTTTTACATGTACAATAAACTTGATTTATAGTGCAACATTAATTACATCTTCATAGAACAATAAGTGTAATACCTTTTCTCCGAACTATCAACTGAAACCGATTGAGCATGAATTAAAACAGACAAAAAATGGATTTTATAAACACTGATTTGGAAAAAAAAATTAATGTTTAATTTGTACAGCAGTCGCTTTGCGTATATAAAAACCCAAATAATCTGGCATTGTGTGGTATAGATAATTTCAAAATCGTGAAAGTGATGCAACGTATCAAATACTTCCCTCTGTTTGCATTGCGCCCTTTAGGGACTTTATTTTAATCATCGAACTGACAGGTATCTCATCAATTGCAAGGGTTTCAATTATCGAGTCTTCCTCATCATGTCCACAGCATGAAATGCTGTCTCTTTCAATACCACCTGGTGGTGAGGATACGATACAACTTATGCCTCCGTGATATTCACGCTTGCCATCAACCTCATCACATGGCCTGTCGTAACTTATAAAACAATCAAGAAATTCTATTTTAGATACATGTTTTAGCATGAAAGTTACACAAAATCTAATATTCGGATAGAAATGTTCTAAGTAAGCATTGAGTGGTCAAACTCACTTTTTTTCAGAAATAAAAAACATACGCTCATCCGTCCTCTATTGCCAATGTACAACAATTATATCCGTTTCAATGTATGCAAGCTATTCAGCGAAAATCACCCAAATACATAATAAAATTGAAGAATAACAGTGGTTTTACAATTCGTGCAATCATGCGCTTGACTGTGATAACATAAAACGTATTTCTAAACATACGGTATAGTTATTATTCTGGTGTTTCGCTTGTTCAAAATGCGCTTATTTATCCAAATACCCCCAAAGTCGACCGTTCCCTATAATCAGACCCTGCTATTTCAAATACACTAGTTGCCATGAAAAGACAGTTTAACATCCTATATCCTGCAACAAAAACACCCGACTTAAAATCAATTTACTTACACAAGTGTTTCCCAGTTATTCGGATCCTGTCATTCTCTTGTTTCTGTACTTCTTTTTCTCTCCTTTCAGCCTCAAGACGTTTACGCTTTTCCTCTATTATCATTGCAGCTTCTTTTTCAAGGCGCATTTTCTCCCGTTCCGTGCGTTCTTTCTGCTCACACTGGAAAAAATATAACAATGTTAGTCATTTCCGAAGTCAGAATTCTATATGAAGAACCGTATGAACTTAGACTAATTGTGGAACAAATATTGTAATAACAGTATATTAGCCAGTATCCACTTAATCAGTAGGTTTCTATGTAGAACAGTATTTTAGCCAGTACCAACTAACCCATTCATAGTGTATGTAGATAATGAATCCATTCTTTTTCAGATTACTGAAGAAACGTTAACAACATCTAACATCGTTGTCTATAGGCCTACTTTTCAACATATTCAAATAATAAGCGCAATCACTGGTAGTGATTAATATCCTCTTATGCAAAACAAAAGTAATGTAAGGCAGAAGTACACCGAGTGATACTAAAGTTTTGCTACACATATTAAACACAAATGAATGGTGCCATGAATATATGATGAATTTGCAGACACATTGTTATATGCATTGTATTTAACATTTGTATATAAGTTTCAAAGAACAAATACACCATAAACTGTGAAATATAGTACTAACTGTTGTTATCAAACTTGTCATTGTAGCTTTGCATGCATAGATATCATAGGTAATACAAACTGTGAAATACACAATTATACTAATGAAGTATCATCCCCGCTACTTGAGATTATACATCTTCCAACTGAAAATGTACTACATGTAAGTACGAAAGGGCCATAAAATGTAAAACATAATTATATAACTTGTCATTGTGATCAATTTTGGGTCCATGAATATGTTGATTGAAGCAGAGCAGCACATGTAAAGATTAATATTTTTTGATATAATGAGAAAGTAAAGGACAACATTCACGGTTCCTGAATAGCCCCAACACACATTGTATTACGTAAAGCTGGATCATCGATAAAAGACCGACAGCCAGTGTGATCGATAATTATAAGAAAACCGTTTCACTAATGCAATATGTATACTTAAACCATTAATCGTTCTTCTTCCAATTTCAGTTCTTCTTCCTTTTGTTTTCTTTTGTCCTCTTCCCTTGCCTTCTTTTCTTCTGCTTCCTTCCTGTCTTCTTCTTCCTTTTCCCTGATAATCAAGTCAAAGAAGCTGATTTGTAATTTTGCTTTGCCGCTGAACGGATATGCTTATGTCAAATTGAAATATTTTGTGTATATGTTGTAACAGACAAAACGCATATCTATTAACTAAATACCATATGACAAGGCCTTAGCAGGCATTAAGGTTGATTTCAAAGTATAGACATTTATTTGGAAACGTGTTACTTACGGGCAGCTAAGTTTATAGGGTACTAGAATTTTTAGCTAAAATGTCTCCGGTTAAGTCCCAGGTATCTCCTTCGACGTTAAGATACACGAGTATAAAACACAAAAAGTATGCTCAGTTAACGAAAATTGTTTACTTTTATACAACAAAATTCGTTCCGCTAACACTGCTGCAAGAACTAACATTTTAAATCGTATTATATTAAATCAAATATAATTAATATACTATTCCGACATTCACTGGAGGCTGAAATGCGTTGGGAATATATCATCGTCAAAATTAAAGGTATAATCAGAATTTGGCAATGTAACAGATGTGTTTAAAACTTTAACATCTGATCATTTACACTAATTTATGTCTATTTAGCGCTTAATTTAAGTATTACATGTACTAAGATTTTCACTGGAGGTATTTTTAGAATTTGATTTCCCTATCCTGTTGCCCAACCAAGAAAGAGTTTTTTTATCATAAGTAAAATGTGATACACATACTTGGCTGAAGGAAAGATATAAATATAAGACCTATTGTATAACATTTGTGAAATATTTGCATTAAACATTATATATTTAGATTGATTTCATTAGAAATTCAAGTTTGAAAAGACATTACCTCCCTTTACCTATCTTGGGTGCGCACCCAAGATAGATTAGAAATAAATTAATTCAGAAGTTACACGTAGGTTTAAAACTAACATTTGGGTTCAGAATGTTAATATATTTGTATATCTATACAATTCAAATGTAAAAGTAGAAGTAATATTGAAGTAAAAAAGAAATACTCAACGTTTTAACTACTTTCATATTAAAGGGGAGTAATAACAAACTTTTATAAAAGTTAATAAAATGTAAAGTTCTGATAGTGATCTAACTCTATGTAATGAGTCTTTTTGTTCATTAAATAAATTTTGTTTAAAAGTACTTGACCACCTTTAAAGTGCTGTAAGCACAAAATTAAGTTGTACTGTGGAGTTAAATTAAGCATAAAATATCATGTATGTAAAATAAAAACAGAACAAAGTAATCGGACTATTTCGGTAAAAGAACAATAATTACCGTTTAAGTCTATCTTCCTCGTCCTTTTTCTTTCTTTTTCCTTTTTCTTTGTACGTCTTGCTTTTTTATACTGCGTTCTGTAGTTTCCTTTTCACTGTGAACAGAGACTGAAGCATTTCATGTAGTATTAAAACAACTAACAATATGTTAATACATGTATACTGACAAACAGATATTTTAAAACATCAAGAAAATTGACAAATTGATTTACTAGTCATCAAATAAAACCGATTAAAACAAGAGATTGAATATCCAAAGCTTATTCTTACATGTACATGTATACTAAATGAAAGTGTTTCTTGATGTTTTAAAACAACCCACATTTTTCTGAGTTTAGAATAAGACGATTAATGACATGTCATTGGATTTCCGCTGAATATCCCGCCACGTGTAAAAGTCAATTACACCTAATTGTCTCCGCTTACACTGGTTTATAAAATTTCGATAAAACACGTCTTTAAAATGGAATAAAGTGCTCATAATTTAGCTATTTACTTAGGGCTGCGTTGTTCAAAACCACATAAACAAAATTACAAAATGGAGCACAATAATTTATTTTTCTACATTTTTGGTGTACTAACAAGTTTTCCCCACGTTTTCCGCTGAAAGGTAATGACTACATATTGATTTTAGCAACTGATTTGATAACGGCCCGAGTGAGATGAACGGGATATTTCAAAACGACCATTTTGATGTACGAATTATATACTTTTGCAGGCTTTACTAATTTATTATATTCAATCTGTAATTGTATAAAATATAACCTGTACTGTTTTTCCTCTTGTTTTTTCCTCTTAGCTTCCGTCAATTTCTTGCGCTTTTCTGCGCAGAAGTCTCGCTCTTAACGGTTGTCCAGCTTGCCAAGCAACCTTGAAGTTGTTTAATTTCAGTTTCTGTCAGACCAACATCTTTTCTCAACATAGCACATTTAGTTTCTGTTTCATTTATCAGATCATTCAGTCTACTGTTCATAACTTCTTGTGTGCTTTTTTGTAACTTATGAGCTTTTTCTAGCATTTGCAAGTCTCTGCCATGTTCGTTATCATTTTAGTACGTAAGAAAACTCTGTTTTCGTTTGTGGATTTTGTACGTTTTGTTCATTTGGTACCACTGTACGATTTACTGGTCCACGCTTGATATAGTTCGCGTTAGGTTCGGCAGATAGATCATCAAAACACTTTTTAATAGCCTCCTGATTGCTCTGAATTATTGACTTAAAGCACTGTCTTAAGTCAGAAATCTTTGTCTCTATTTCATTTATGTAAATGATAACTTCATTTACTGTATCCGTAGCATTCGATATTGCCTGAAACACAACAGTCTGAAGTCAAAGATCGAACAGTATGATCTAAATAGAGTTTTTCTGAAGCAAATTTTAGTATCACATTAAGGGCCTTTTAGTGGTTTAAAAACAAGTAAAGAATAAAACAACTTATACATCCTTATTTGTTCACTTTGAAAAGTCGTAATGCCTAATGATGTCTTATAAACAAATCTTGTTGTACAGATAATTAACATATTTTGTATACAAAGAAACAAAGAATTTCAAATTCAATGAATTGTTAATTTGGTAATTTAATATTTTTAGACTGAAGAAGAAAACAGAAAATAATTTACCTGTTTTACAGTTGTGCTGTAGTGCTCCACATCTTGAAGACCTGGTGGACACAAAGGGAGCCCTCTCAAATTTAGAATTTCATCTGACAGATTCTGAAGAGCAGTTATATCAGACATCACAAAATTTTAAAAGACTTAACAAAGACAATCACCGACTGTCGCTTAAAAAATTTCTTCACAATTGAAATTATCTTGTTTTTCAATTACTTCACTTGTACTGACATAAATACTCGAGCTATTTTGATAGTCTGAAATCATAAAACATTTGGAGTAGTATCTACTCTTATAAATGAATTGTTTATGTACTTCATGAATCATATCGCACAGGTAAAATCAAGTTTTGCCAATATATGTTTATCGATCACTTCCTTGATGCACATAAGAGCTGCTTTACCCTAATTTTTGGTGTTGAAATATCTTTTCCTAGTAGTCCTCTACAAAGATTGTTAAAAGTATGCCCTCGGGATCAACATATACCTTACCCGGGGTCATTTGTTATCATGTAGACCAATATTGGAAACACTGTAAAGTAGATATTTGGTTTCTAGCATTGTCTGGTTCAAATCATACCCTCGGAGTTAAAATTGATTTCTCCCAGTGTGTCGCTTGTTTCGATATTAAATCATAGGAAACGCTTAAAACTGCCTGGTACTGAACATATAGTATCGTCTTGTGGTCAAAAGTATGCTAATATTATGCGCCGAGTGTCAAAATTGTCCACGCCCATAGGGTTACAACGTTAACCGATTATGTTCAATAGGGAAAAATCATGTGGCATAGTATCCTCAAAATTCATGCACAGGCTGATCTTAACAATCATGTTATTTTCACTTTCGAAAGTTTGTAAGAATGTATTGCGTTTAGCCACCAACTTTGTAAGAATGCATTGCATTCAGTGAATGTATTAGAATATCTTTTGTGACACACAATGGCACTGAAGTGACTGATATACATTGTAGGTCCATGATGGCCATCCTGTCAGTTTAAATCATATTAGACAATGAGAAAAGCCTTACCAGAAACTGAGAGCGAGCAGCTGAAATAGCTTTGTTTGCAGTGTTAAACAATTTAGATATTCTTAACGTTCGGTAATGTATTTCAACATAGTAACTAATAATTGTTACGAATCATTGACTTAACATCGTTTAAACAGTCTAACTGCAGTCGTGATATCTTTAACGACACCCATGAGTAAGCGACTCCCTGTCATATGCGACCTTATTTTATGCGCCCGAGGCAATTTCCTAAGTATATAAGTTAGACTGAATTAAGCGTCTCCCTGTCGTACGCGACAAGCGATCGTGAAATCCGGCTCCCTAATCGATAATTAAACCATTTAAGTGACTTTCAGACGCACCCTCTCATTTCATTTGTTCGACATAATTACGGTTCCTTATCTCGAGTGATGTTGTTGGAGACGAGAACGTCTTTTGTTTACAAATATTGAAGCTCGATAAAGCAAAACAAAAATAACTGTTTGACATACGAACAGCGTGTTAAAGCATTAAAGTTGCTCGATCAGTATAAACCAACTGAAAAAAATGCTGAAGAATTTGGGTACAGCTAGTTACAGATAAAAAATTTAAAAAAAAAGAAAGCTAGCGGTAATATCTTACTTTGAAGAAATGTCCCCGGTAAATTAAAAAGGCTTGCGATATTTAGCAGAAAATTTAGTTAACTACCGAAACATTTATGAACATAAGTGTCTATAAAGACATGAATGCCATGGGTTTAAAAGGGGCTTTGTATAACTTTGAACTGATTGATAACAAGGTATATTTAAATTGTATTGTGCTTGTTTATCAGTGGGGTTTTATTACTTTATTACCAACTGTGATTAGTCATAAATAACCAAAAGGTTAAAACTGTCTGTTTAAAACCCGCTGATAAGTAAAAATAAAGTTTTGAATATATTACAGAAATTGTTGTCAAATACCAGCAACACAATCATGTAGTATGATCTTTATCGCTCTTACTATGACGAAGCTATACGCTTTATTACCTTTGATGATTTAAGTGTGCTGTATTTGAATTTGTTCAAACTCTACATAAACCGAAAGATCCATTACCAAGACCAAATGAAACTTTCTGGAATTGTCACAGGGAAATGCAGTTTGAAACTGTCTTCTTAAACTTTACAATATCCGTGAAGTATATCCCTTTTTGAAACACTGCTGCAGAAAAACGAGTGAATACTTTTGTATTTCCTTAATTCATAAATAATCTATTTACAGCCTTCTCTTGACTTTTGAAAACTTTTCGTAGCTTTTGATGTTGAAGGTGTGATTAATTTTGTCTTTGCAGTTGAACTCTTACTACAAAAGATATGCATTTAAAAAACCAATATTAGAAATTGCGTGAATTAAAATTCAATTAGGAGAGAGAAAATGCACGTTAAAGTGGCACTCCCTACTTCTAGCAGATTATATTCTCGAAACATAGACTATGTGTTAAATTAACATGAAATGATCAATAAATACAATTACAAAGAAGAACATACAACATACAGTTACTCCGTGATGATATATTGCCACACACTGCATGTACAATACGGGAGGGACGAAACACATAGATAACTATTTATTGATATATGTACCATTGTTGCATTCATAATTTCGTAAATTTTTGCACTTGATATAGCAATTAAATAAAAATATAGATCAATTCTAAAATTGTAAAGTTTGTGTTTACACAGAATACACAGCTTGAAAACAGCAAGTCACAAGCGAGTCACTACTGAATAATGCAATTCAGGTGATGTACAAGAACTATTAAATCAATAAAATCCATGAGCAAGTGAAATGATTTGCTGATTATGACAACATTTAAATTATGTTCTAATATAAGTTAAGTTAGATTTTCAAAACAAAAGAACAAGCTAATACGTGTTGACAACTGACAACAACTGACAACAACTTGTACAGCGGTAATTAAATCTGTGTTCGAAAAGACATTCCCTTTTCTCTAGAAACATCGGTTGGTTGTAAATTGACATATATTTCTATCGTCATTCAACAGGAGCTCGATATCTGAATATCAAGAAGTATCTTTTATCAATTATCCTAGGTACACATGTTTTTCAGGTACTCAAGAGCTTTATCGCCGTGCTTTATCACATCCTCTGATTCCCGCCATTCAGACAGAACAGCTTTATACTGTTCTTCGACTTCGTTTGGATGCTGGTTGATGAACCTTTCTATCTTGTTACTTGGAATCCCAAGAGTCTGGCCTAATGTCTGTACGTCCATTGTTATATTTTCGGCTAGATTAGACAAATTGGCATCAGAAAGGTTCTCTGTATTGAAATATATATATCAATTAAGTACATAATATGCAGATATCATATATACAGGGCCGTAAAATGCGCTATATAGCAGACGAATTTATCATTATTTTCTGTGCCGTAGAAAAGACCGTAGCCGTGTAGTTATTATTTACAATTTAACCAAAGGAACATCCTAACGATGCTATTTATTTGGCAAGTCCGATCTAACATGCCGATAAAATTCTAGACTGTTTTTAGCCCACCTGACTTCGCCAGGTTGAGCTTTTCTGATAGATGATTGTCCGTTGTCTGTTGTCCGTCGTACATCGCCCGTCGTCCGCCAACATTTTGATTAAAATGACATCTCCCCTGGTACCATTTGGCCAATGTTGATGAAACTATGCAGGGATGTTCCTTGCATGAAGCTCTACCAAAACTATTAAAAGAATTTCAATTCATGCAGAACTCTGGTTGCTATGGAAACAAATAGGAAAAACTTAAAAACACTTCTTCTCTGAAATCACAAGACCTAGAGCTTAGATAGTTTGCATGTAGCATTGTCTAGTAAACCTCTACCAAGATTGTTTAAATTATGACCCATGTCAAAATTGACTCCGCGCGGGTGGACACGTAGTTGTGCATAGGCTTATATAGGAAAAACTGTAAAACTCTTCTCCTCTGAAACCACAAGGCCTGGAGCTTAGATATTTGGCATGAAGCATTGTTTATTGGACCTCTACCAAGATTGTTCAAATTATGCCCCTTTGATCAAAATTGACCCCGCGCGGGAGCTCACTTAGGTTTATATATGCTTATAGGCTTATATATGAAAAACTTTAAAAGTCTTCTTCTCTGAAACCACAAGGCCTAGCTCTTAGATATTGCCTAGTAGGCCTCTTCAAAGTTTGTTCAAATTATGCTCCTGGGGTCAAAATTGGCCCTTCCCGGGGGGGGGAGTTCATTTGTTTTACAAATATGTATATAGGAAAACCTTTTTGGTGTATAACATTGTCTAGTGATCTTCGACCAGGCAAGTGGACTTGTACAAAGGTTAGCAATATAGGATCATCTTGGCCCTCTTGTTTTAAAACGTGACATTAAATATATCAAAGACAAAATGTAGCATATGTAAACTGTCTCGTAAGTTATACTGGATGTATTATAGTCAATAATTTTGAATGGAAAGAAAAAAGCTTGAATAAAGGAAGAAACATGAACTGTGATAATTTCATAGTCGGAAGTGATCAATTTTGCATTATATCGCATTTAATTATGGACTCCACAAAGTTGGTAAATATGACTGCCGGGCAAATATTAGTCATTTTTACAAGCTACCACACGCTTATTATTAATTTTGTAAACAACCAAATGGTTTGATTCGACATTTTATAATGCATTTTTCTTTGATATCTATTAATATGTGATTCCTAAATATAATACATGAGAGCATAAACGTTACGAAGTTAAGCCATGCTAAGGCCCAGCCATTTTTACACATACTGAATATTGTCTTCTTTGTTAAAACTACTGTTTTGCAGGGTTGTTTTTTTCTCACAACTTATTGCAAGGAATAGGCTGATGTAATCACCCATTCAAGATAAATAGCAAAGAACTGTTATTGTATGAAGTATTTATTGATATTAATAACAAATAAGTGAAGCAAAGATATCGGGTTATTTTTTCAAATTTGTTAAGTACAATGTACATGTAGAATTTTAGAATTTGATGTTGTTCTTGCTACTTTTTGATATTTTATGTGTTATTATACCGTTTTGATGTAAAAAAAATTTTCATCGAGAACCGTGAACCTGCAGCTAGATATAAGATACAACTAACCTTTTTGATTTCTTACAAAATCCATACATGACTCTGCTATATCGCCACTGCCATTCCTTTTTAAAGCCAATTTTATTGGCGAAAGCTGAAACAGGAAAGTATGCAATAAACTGTTATGTTAGCATCAATATATTCTATTTTTGCATAAACAAAACCAGAAGTAGGAAGTAGATCTAGAGCTCGGTGCCTTTACAGGAAAAACAGTGAAATAGACGTGTTAAGTCAGATGTGTTCGGGTAAAAACTGAATGTTGATATTTTTACGTGTAAGTGGAAAACATGTTGCGAAGAGGGCAGTACCTACCAAAAATGCCCTCGATAAACTGAATTCTGTGCATTCAATGAGTTGATTTAAAACATACACTTTGATATCCAAATTAGTAGGTAGTATCTACCTTGTCATCTTGTACGGCTTGTGTTTTCATCCAATCTAGAAGCATTGCTCTACAGAC
>JAUMHA010282141.1:0-14902 GCA_032359765.1 Saxidomus gigantea | reverse complement strand
CCCCCCCCCCCCCAGGTATGATTTCTTAAATACAGAGGTTAAACCATCCGTTAAAGAGTAAACAAAATCATGTTCACGAAATTCATTTGAAACATGAAGTTGAATAGCAAAATAGACCCGATATTTAAGATGAGACTGCAACGTCTTGTTTTAACTAAGCGACGCCATCGATGAATTCTTATACTTGTATATACGTGCAACTTCGTATACATTGCAATGCACAAAATGAATAGTTCACCATCGACATGGTTATGTTGTGTTTTCCCTACGTGTACCCCCTAGAAAATATTTACAATAACCACAATTACACTGTGTATTAACATACTTTGATAAACGTACTCTGCAAATAAATGATGCTTTACAATACTTTGGTAAACAAAAACTGATAGTTTTTTTTAAATATACTTAGTTTATGAAAATAGTTAAGCATGGTTTTATAACATAGGTATTGTAAAATGTTATGTTTGGACTAGCGATAATAAATCAAGTGCACTATTGCCATGCCAATGTAAGAATTAGTTACGTAAAGAACGCCAATAAAATTGCATGGCACATTGAAGTCTATTTGGTTTGTCTACGCTTTTACACAAGTCTTAGAGTAAATGATACATGTAAAACACGGAAAGTAATATAAACAAAGGCACCAGACAACATAAAAACTGCTGTTGAAATATTTTACGATGTTAATTCAAAGCAACAAAGAAAGGGACAACACATAAACAATAATGGAAACATGGCATAGCGCCATAAACGAACACACCTTTAATAAAGTACGTGGCTGAACCCGCGGCTTCTAATTATAAATGGCCAATAACTAGAATATAGGCCACCTGTGATTAAAACCAATTTGTAGCACGCTAAACCTCACACTTCTCGTATCTTAAATATCGTATTTTCTGTAGTAATTCTAAGCTGTCGCGAAAACAGAACTACCTAATCAACAGTTATCAATTTCTACGAATGAACTTGTGTAATCTAAAACTGACCTATATATCTCGTATTAACGTTGCATCAACTGTTTGCTAATTGCAACTTTAATGGACTGCAAAACATTTTCTGTATCTGTGATGAGAAATTGTGATGCCGGTTTCTGTGTTCCATCTTTATCATCTATAAATGACGAAGAATGCATATGGGGAAAGTAGTTTGCATTGTAAAGGAATCCATTTAAAGTTTGACATTTTCTAAATTGTTCAATTATCTGTTATTCCTAGTTGAATTGCAGCAGGTTTATCTCGTTGTAAAAACTTCTTGATTTGTAACGTAATCTTGCAACCATTTAACAGGCTCAATTGCAGTTTATTGCAAATCCAATGTTCAGTTACAACCTAGTATTTTGCCCACGAAATTGCACGAACAACGATAGCATTGCATAAGGGGCGCATTGCTACGCTTTCTAGATACTGGGGTTCATACGGTAAACTTTCGTCCAATAGTAAATCCTATTTGATTTTAGATATTTTGATGTCAAAATGACACTCCCTACATATTTACCAGGTTATATTTATCGAAACATAATAATGTGCTCAATGAATTTAAATGATAAATAAATACAATTTTAAAGCATAACAAATATTTAAAAATGATTCTTTTCAAATTAGCATAAATTATCAACACAGAGGCCTTTTGTAATAAATCGCTTAACTGTTAAGTTAAGTAATACACTCAGTCTGGTAAATATTATATCATATATACTTTAGAAGATATTTAGTTGGACACCACTTATAAGGAGTGTCTTCAAATTCACAGGAATATATTGTTACTAATGATGATGATGATGATATATATATAATATATATAATTATTCGTACTGTTTTTCGATTCCTTTAGATATCAGACGGATTTTCGTAAATTAAAGGGACATACCCTAAAACTGGTGCCAAACTAAATCAACTCCAAACGTAAAAAATATCATCTTTGTAAGTATTATAACTTTACCTAAAATTCTCAGCTATGCACTCCCAGTCATTATCGATAAAATCAAGGATTTGAAATATACTGCAGTACCGTAAAACCATTCAATAATCTATGTAGAGTTGTTTTTTGTAAAATTAATTGGTTAATGCGATTACAGAAAGCCTCTATATTGATTAATTGTAGTAAAATGAGGCATTTTTCGTCATAGGTTCTTCTTTGAAATTGTATTTCTTCATCATTTTACGTTCATTGAACACATAACCTATGTTGCGAGAATACAATATGCTATATGTAGTGAGTGCCCATGTAAATTCATTTACGTGATAGATGATTTGAAATGTGATAATTTGAAAATCTTGTATCAACTAATTATGATTTTGACGCAATATTAAGAACAGAAGAAATGCAAATTAATCGAAAAGAAAATATTGCCGTTGATTTTCTTTAACTTTGCTTGCCGTCGACTTTAAAATTAATTGTTCAATAATCGGCTATCTTAAGGATTTTTTGTTGTTGTAAAACTAGAAATAAGACAGCAACAAAAATCAGTATCATATTTTTGCAATTGTATGGGACTTCTGAATCTCGGTCCAGAATATCCTCTTTAAACAAACGAGTGAAATCATTACATACATTGTCAACTGTAACAGAACGATAATTGTTGATTTTTAGCTTAGCCACATAATCGCCGGTACTATGTTATCACGTAAATCTCATTGTAGTGTCATTTGTGTGATAAAATTTTGAAAGACTGCGTTGCCATCTTTAACAAAGTTGTTGTTGTACAATTAATGGGTGGATAGCGATTTATTACAAAAAGCCTCATTATTGATTATTTGTGGTAAAATGAGACATTTTTCGCCATAATAATTTTGTTGTTCTTTAAAGTTTTATTTATTTATCATTTTACGTTCATTGAACACACAACTATGTTTCGGGAATATAATATGCTACATGTAGGGTATATCCCTTTAAGTTTGCACATCTTAATGCTATTAAAGTATACCTCATCTGACACTTATTGAGACGTGCATTGTCTTTTACTGCTATCTAACTGACAGTTTCCATTTAACAGTTGTTGTATCATATTATTTATCCATTAAATACTTTATAAAAAAAGCAAAAAATACCTCATTCATTTATAAGAACAGTACAGAAAATGTGTTGATGGCGCTGAAATACCCCGCAATATTTTACATAATAAACAATCGTTTGTTCTGATATATTTATCATGTAATTTATCCCAATTTTGTGCTGTATGGATTCTAGGAATAACGATGACAATAACTACCTTTGAAAAAAATAGTCGACGCAATGTTTAGTATATGAAAGCGATTGTTAGATAGATTTTATAGTAAACATTAATTCTATTCAATCGGAAGGCCCCAAATGTTAGGTGAGAAAAGAAAACAGGCCCTTGACCGGGCCGGGATTCGAACCCATATACCTTCCCTTGCAATGTTGTGCTAATGCTCTACGGAACCAGCCATTTATCAAAATTGTCTCCAATAGTAATTCAATATCAATGATGCCATGTGTATCAGGAAACAAACTTAATCCTTGTTTTTATTATAAATATGCTTCTCCAATTATTGACCGTTATTCACTGGCAGAGAAAGTATAAATAACTACACTTATGATTCAGATTAAGTTGGAGGTAAAAACATATTAATATGTTACAATGTATATACGTACATAAATTATTAACTCATGCAAGAAAAACTGAAAACAAAAGCAAGCTTAACATGGCTGAAAAACACATTGACCGAATTTAGTCTGTGGAAATCAGTAGTAATAAAGGGTTGAGGCTTCCTTGGAAATACTCATAGCCAAGGGCTTCACATATAAATAGTAGTTTGTAACTCTTTACATTTGTCTTTACATAAAAATATATATGAAAAATATACCATACCAACTTTAAGTATTTATGGCAAGTAGTTATAGAAATGTATTAATCGTCCCTTTGAAGTGAATTTAATTATTTTTAGACACTGTGCAAGCAATCGCTTTTAATGACAATTTTGAATTCTTTATTCTAAATATCCACATCTCTATTAAATTATATTAGCATGCAGACTTCAATTTATGAAATGAAACGAATTAAAAGTAATAAGAAACCTTCACATGGATAACGGTTGGGTGTATACAAATAAATTAAAGACGAAGACATGAAAATATTCCTTCAGCAAGAGAAATGTGTATACTTTTCAGTACAGTAAGGTAACACTTAGTTGCCGGCTTAGTTCAAAATTTATAATGGATAAAAATCAATAATCAATTTAATCAATTTATTGACATGCTATTTCCTGTTATGGTAATGGTATCAGACGGTTAAGAAATGAGGTAAACCTCTCGTAGACCTGTACTGCTTTACATATTAAACTTCCTAAACGCATAACACAAGATGATAACTTATAAAGTGTTTAGCTTTCGTCTTAGGAACATACAACGAGAAAACTTATCGTTCCCGATTCTAATATTTACAATTTGGAGGCGATCTTCTATATAAACAAATGAAAGAATCTATTGATGGCTGATTATAGATCATATTTGAGAAATGATTTCAGAAACGTATCCAGGACAACCATCTTTCTTTGTCGGTTTGATGAATAGTTTCTCGAGGGTGAAATTAAATTCTACCAAATTGAAAAATGGATCAAGTATGCACAGAATAAACCACTTCGAGAGCGATCTTATCGTTGACTCCTAATGTCTGTTTTTAAACGGGCACTCCCTACATCTAGCAGATTATATTCTCGAAACGTAGATTATGTGTTCAATGAACGTAAAATGATAAATAAATACAACTTCAAAAAGAAACTTTGGCGAAAAATGCCTCATTTTACCGCAATTAATCAATATAGAAGTTTTCTGTAATAAATCGCATCCTCCCATTTATTGTACAACAACAAATCTTCATAGATTATTGAATAATTCACGGTATTGCAGTATATTTTAAACCGCTGATTTTATCGGTAATGACTGGAAAAACTTAGCTGAAACTTTTAGGTTAAGTTATAGTACTGCCAAAAAGTTATATTATTAATGGAGGTGTTGGAGGTTATTTAGTTCGACATCAGTTATAGGGTTGTCCCTTTAAGTACATTGTATTATATTTTTTTCTTACAATATTTCTGCATATACTACAAGGGCTTAAGAAAAATCAGATTAAATACGGTGCAGTTTTTCACATAAAAATGGAACTAATTTATTCTTGTCTGAAGAAGACGTTCCCCAAATAATAACTACTTTTCAATGGAGATATTAATTGCACACTCTAAAATCCAGACCGATGGCAATGAAAAGAGAAAATAATAGACAGGAAAAAGTCCCTGTCAAATGAAATTAAGCCAAAAGCATAAATAATGCCGGAATATTTGCAAGTATAATTTCTAAACGTAATAGATTATGCTTTACAGTCCAGCCATTATTGGTCAAATCAGCGTCTTCAAATGTGTTGCGGTACCATAAAACATTCAATAACATAATTTTACGTAAAGTTGCTGTTGTACAATTAATGTGCGATCTATTACAGAATGTTTCTATGTTGTTAATTTGTGCTAAAATGAGTTATCCTTTTATGTATTTTGTTCTTTAAAAGTGTTTTTATTAATCATTTTACATTCATTGAGCACATTATTTATATTTATAGAATATAATCTGCTACATATGTCGAAAGTGCCCTTTAAAACACAATATCAGAAGTCCTAATATTTTTGACAAAATGTTATGTGCACCAGTTTGAATAGTTGCAAGTAAAACTACATTAACTCAAATCTGAAGCTATACATTCAAAGTTCGTATTGGTAAAATCGGCGTTTATAATTGTGTTGCGGTACCGTGAACCATTCAATACTGTATGTAAAGTTGTTGTACACCAAATGGGTAGATAGCGATTTATTACAGAAGGCCTCTATGTTGATCATTTATGCTACAATGGGGCATTTTCGATATAATTATGTTGTTCTTTAAAAATGTATTTATTATTTTTTTTGCGTTCATCGAACATATTATTTATGTTTCTAGAAGACAAAAATCTGCTAGATGCAGGGTCAGAGCCCTTTAAGAGGGGATATAATCTGAAACATATTGCAGTTGGTTTTAGAATATTTAAATGTTTGCAAAAGAACGATAAACAAAAAGTCCATATCAATACGCCACGTTATTTAATGTTTTGTGACTGAAATCAATAGAACACCTTTTATTTAGAAGACGAAAGCATTTGCTGATTCACGTCTAACGGCTGTAGGTTATATAGACCAAGAAGAACTGTATCTTCTGTAATGGCTTTCTCTATGACACTTGTACAGATACAGGGAATAATGGTTCGTTCCCCACAAAAGTTCGGCACAAACACGTTGCAAAACCACTTCTTGAAGAAGTCACGGTCCATATAATCGTTTTCACTATGGCCAAAGTACCAAGTTGAATGGACTTCGACTTTGTAACATTGGTGTGGTAATGATCCCTGCAACAGAAAAACGGTGATTTATCAATAAATTTAGGGCATCGATAATCATATTTAATTTAAATCATATTTACTTAATACGATTTGTATAATTATTTTAATCTGAAACTCCTCTTATATGCCATTCACAAAGTGTCGTCTCTGTGATAGCATCAGTTTTATGAAAATAAATATTGTCTTTTATCCTTTTCCTTACGACACGTGGAAAGTATTTACTTTCTTTTAGCGTTTCCGTCTTAATTAGAACTAAATAACACGCTACATTTCAATTCACTGCCTTGTCGGGTGTACCAGATACTCAAAATATTTCTAGAAAATCGACCACTCGCAAAATATTTCTAGAAAATCGACCATTCGCAAAACCGCTACCACTACACAAATTTATCATACTTCACATTGACACTCTTTATCATTTGGTAGCGATTTTATTTTAATCTACAGACATACTTGACAGGAATTTATACTGAAACTTATTTATATGTAGTTGGTGCTTTAGAAATAAAGAAAATTGGACTAATAAAATAAAAGTTCCTTTCTTCGCTGTGACCTCCCTTGTGTTGTTGTGTTGTTAGTAGAGATTTCTACAGTGGAAGTGACGCAACTCCTGCATGCAGTGTTTTTTAAAGACTGCCCCAGTCAAAATAGAAAACGTGATATTTGGAAAGTTGTTATCTAGTACTGGTAGCAGGAAGGGTTTGGTGTATTGGGTTTAAAAGTATTATTTTTTCTACACTTTTTTACGCACACCTATTGCAGCTTGATTTTTACTTGAAAAAAAAATGCGCATAATTCCATTTTAAGCGGGTTCGTTTATTGTTGTGCTAGTTCTGTAACATTACACTTTTAGTGATTCTTTAATTATAACACATCAATGAGTATAAAATGATTTATCTTTTAAGGCTAACTTCATCCTTAAGGTGGCAAATGATTCCTTCTTTAAGAACCGTGTAAACATTTATACAGTCCGATCATGATTTGTCCAATTCTAGCCAGTAAATTCTTCATTAGGCACCCCTACAAACAATTGTTTGGACTTACCTTTTTGAAATGCAAATACGAACATTGTAGACATTCAGCCACACGATGCAATGTGCTTAAACTAGCTCGACTCTCGATATTCACTGACGCATTCGATTTATTGCAGTGATGAAATATAATATGTTATTGTCCGCTGGAATATGAACAATATGTGGTGCAATTACAGTAAGGTTGTCATACAGAAAACACTTACAAAAAGATTATTTAAATTTGAGCTACGTTGACAAAGTTAGTCTAGCAGCCGTTGTTATCACGCGATGATTCGCTGACACGACATAATTTTATCGTAACGAGTACATGACTATAGTATTGCGTAGTCCTGTAACAACATACTATTTCGTGATCACGATTCGCGTATATATGGATACGACTGAACTGTGACATATCTGCCACGGTGACCGTGGTTACGATGCCATGAATTTCTGTTAAAATTTAATCGACGCTGTCTTGAGATTGAGTATAGTAAACCACTCAAGCTCTGGCAAATCGAAATTTTTGGATTGGCAGAAAATAATGCACCGTATTTCCATAAATGTTGTCACAGAGGTTATTTGAAAAGAAATTTCACAAATGACGCTGTGTATACTCTGCAGATTGTGGGAATTATATAACAAGAATTAGAACTCACCGTGACATCGTGTTCCCATATGTGAGTGTTTCACTTCGCACTTATTGCAATGTCATTTGTGAGAATTGCTGCGCTGTTATTGGTGACAATTAGTTTACACAGGAAGGCGTATGAAGGCTTGAAATGAATGTTAAGTGAAGATATTAACTTTATTATTGTAGTCTGTTTGTGATTGAGTCCACTTGCAAGGATTAAGTCGGTACCTAGTCAAAAAGGGACTTCATACAATGCACAATGTACGAATGAACCAATATTTTATAATTTATGTAAGAATCCATCGTTTTCATTGGTAGGTAAATAAACACGTCGCATCCGATAATCTGCTAATCACAAATATACTTTTCTTCCGTTATTATTTAGCAACCGTTTTATCACTTGGACTAATAATTTCGGCATTCGTAGTCTTCGAACGAAGACAAAATATTTCATTATTTTTATTTCCGTTATTTTTCCTCTATGCTATAAGTGGATGCCTTGCTATATATAACATGTTTTACTAGAACAACCTCATCTACAATTCTTTTGTCTTCCATGAACATTTCATAATTCAGTGAAGGTCTCGTGTTGGCAAAGAACAATATTGATAGATTATCGTCATAAAATGTATAGTTATCTAACGGTAAAAAGTTGTATGTTCTGGTACAATGTAATTTTATTCAATTTTGTGCAAAAAGTACTATGGAAAGACGACACAAATCTCATAGAAGGACCACGCTTTTGTGCCAATAAATATTTCAGACGCGTAGATAAAGCAAATTAATTGCGGAATGGAATAGGTGCCAAACATGGAATTCAATTTGTTATACAGATATTTTCTCTGTTTCTTCTCTGAGGATAAATTGTTTGTTATTCAACAAACTGTCATTGAAGAGGATTTTGAAATAAAGGTGTCTGTAAATAGGTTTTAAACAACCACCATTTTTTTTTGCATGTAGATTTCGATATATGAACTGAAACAAAACGTATAATTTTCGTTTTTGTCTGATCAGGTATAAACTCTTTCGCCGAATAAATAAGGGCACGAATTTAATTCATAGACATATTTATAAAAGAAAAAAAAACACAGGGAGAATTTTATAAATGAAACGTTTTTGTTCATAGCTATCACCCTGGTATTACTGATCACCGTGTTCAAAATGTATCAATGATAAAAGATTTGATAATATTTTAGAGGATTTTTGTTTTCTTTTGTAGTCATTGGCATCAATATGTGCTAGAGAGTTAGGTTACCTCTTTAAAACAGCATAGGACATTTAGACAATGTAATAAGATGAATTTATGTCTCTTATTTCCTGTATCATTACATGAAGTTAAATTGTACTTCATCAATGATTTCCGAAACCTATTCAAGACAACAAACGTTCATTGGTATCGGCTCCAACAGTTTGTCGATTGCTAAATTGGCTTTTACCACTTATTCATTTTGATATTTGCAGGGCATCACACTTCCAGACTGATCTAATTGCTTCATTGCTGTTATAAGACAATTGTATTTGTTTTTTATTTAGGTCTGATAAGATTAGCTCATATAAAGTCTGGTAAACAAATAAGGAGGGTTTATTTCGTAGATTTACGAACAGATTACTTCTATTTTCTCGCATGAAGCGAAACGTATTGTAGTTTTCCAAACTTTGAAAGCAGTGTTTAATCGCCTTCAGCAAAATTGAACCAAGACAAATGTGTTTGTATACAGTAAGTATTGCGATTTGACCATGTACATGAAAATAGTGAATGTATCAGGATGCCTAGTATTGTTGATATAATAACATGCAAGCTTGCGTACACATTTGTTTTTGTGTAAGAATAATATTTTATTTTTACTTTATGCAGAAGTTAACATTGTACACAATGTAAAGAGATATAGCAATATCCAAACATTTTTCTGTTAAAATGTTCCGCAATTTGTTTCAGAGAACTCTAAAATGGATAGAACATTTCTTTTATTGGTTTTAAATGTATGTCTTATGTACCAACACCTTTCACGCAAACACTATTAATATTGAAATACCATTTGTAAAACAGGTACTTGGTTGCTATTGAATTTTTCTCCCAGAAATTGCGTATCATTATTGAGTACAATGTAGATATTATTTGCATCTTCTCTCTGCAGCACGAACATATACTTTCATTACGCTCCAAGGAAATAATTGAAACAATAAACAAAACGATTATTGATCTCATTAAATATCTCCTTGTGGCCTGAACTGGGTCATTTCTTTTAACCTTATCATTCGAAGTTGCATTTCAGTGTACAGAAAAGTACTTTCTGTGATATTATAGACAAGACAGCTTGCTTACACATCGGATCTGATAGGTCTTGATGAATGAAGACATAATGCTAAATATAAATACCACTCTTCACACAACTAAGCAGATGGGTAACGCTGAAAAGTCGAAATGTTAAAAAATGGTTCGTATTCAAGCATCACTTCTCATACCGTTTCATCACCTATTAAGTGTTTTAGCAACATTTTATCCTGCTGTTTTAAAAAGTTTGGGAATCAATAGAAATTTAGATTTGACAAGTTTGGTTAGTTACTATAGGGATATCACCTGTTCAAGTTTAGAAATTGAATACAAAAGTCAAAAATGTTAACAAAGTAACAAAGCAGACAATTGTATACATAAAATCATGAATAAAAGCTTGAAGAAAAAAAATACTATTCTTAGTATCTGCCTCTTTGGTCGAGTGGTTATAGTTGCTGACTCGTAATCACAAGAGACTTGACGGCCATTAACTAGCATACATGTTGCGCAGTGCTTAAAAGTCATCGGCAATTTTATTTTATCAAATCACTGTGCTATAATTAAATACACGAGAGAAAGTTTCTGAGCCATCAGTAACATATCATATCAAAAGGTTTGCTTTCTTTCAAGTGAGTTAAGAACCCAGAGATCCTCTAAATAGACATTTGCGATGTAAGACGGAGAGCATACGTGAACAATAGATTACGGACACTTTCAGGGAAGTGTCTCAAAAGTATATTGAATACGGTTTGAATACGAAGATTAACAAGGCAAAACATACATTGCGGTGCATATAAGCACATACACATAATCGGGATATTTTAGATTCTAATGAAAAGTTTTAAAACAAAAATTATTACTACTATGAATATCAATCGTCATCAGAGCTAATTACTAATTCTCTTAGTATTTTTGACATTTTGTTCCTCATGAATTTATTGTATTGGATATGATTGTCCCGAACAATTTCTGATAGGGGTCTCTTTCTCCTGCGTCCACTGTGGTCTCTTGCTGGACCTTGTTTCGTCTTATCCGGATGACAATGCCGCCGCCAAAACATCTCGACCATCTTAAACTGGCCGTTCACCCTGTTGTTGATTACCAAGGTCGTTGTCCTTTATCACAGCAGCGGGTGATGCGCTAACACACTGAAATGTCAGGCGAAACATTACTGATCATAGCAGTAACTAGTGCATGGAGTACATTAAAAAGACAATGCTTCATAATGTACTCACAATTTTTATTACCATTTTTTAAATTGTGAATTTCTTACGGTATTCTAAATTGTCGATAGAATTAGGCTCTTTGATCAGCAGCTGTCCAAGATTTGATGACAATCTGTCCAACAGTTGCTTGCTCCATATGGACCACTATGGAAATCAGAGGACAGTTTCTTTCCCCTTTGTTGTGTTATCCCTGGTATTGATGTGTTCTACATGGCTCAATTAGTATGTCACTGTGTTTGTTATTTGTTTTAGCACATGTATCTTATTGATTATGCAATGTTTTATGTACACTTTTACCGAAATAAATCTATCTAATCTGTGTGTGCCATTGCTGTAAAGGCCCCTGGCCTGAGCAGATAACTGATGTATGTTACCTTTGATGTCAGTGATGACGTCGCTTCACCCATCAAAATTATGTCCATCAGTTAGGATTTATAAGTCAAATTGGCAATGATTTACAGTTTTCACACGAGTCCGTTCTGTAAGCAGACAAGATCTGTCCTTATCGATATCCTGTTATGACTCCTTATACTGCGGCACAGTTGCGACGTCAACCTGGCCAAAAAAGAAGGAAGTGCTACAGTTCGAGTTTGTATAAAGCACGTTATAGAATTAAGGTCGAAAATGCCATATTACAGGAGCATCAGTTCTGTTTGGATGCACAGACGGTGAAGTATTCGCATCTCTTCGAAAAGGAATCGGTTTAATTCTTTAAATTCTATAATGTGCAATAATATTTTTGGAAAGTATGGCCTTTGTAAAAATAACTTAATAATAATACGACAACTAATCACTCAATTGGTATACCTAATTACCACACTTATTACTCAGTTTGATAACATGCATAATTTTATGTGCAGTAAGAAGAAGTATACGAGGCAAAAGTTTGCATTTGAATGTGACGTGTACAATATGAAACCCCGTGTAGATTGAAGAGTTTCGCTGCCAAATACAGAAATACATAAAGCCATTATTTTTTTTGTTTATGTCTTACAACAAGCAAAAATTCGATTGTTTTGCAAATATCATTGATTTAATTAAGAAAGTAGACAGTAGTTTATTCTTGTCGATGATTTGTTACCACAAATATAGATAAACATATCTTTATCGCCTAAGAGATGTCTAAATCAACAGTCATTTTGTTTTGGTGAAACTGTTGCAGAATCAATAAATGTCTTTTGCATTGATCATATAAATATTAAAGTTTTGAAACAATAGTTTTGAATTACATTGAAACAGCCTTCGTTTTGGGAGGAACAGCTTCGATTGGAACATATGTGCACATTTCGCCTCAGCCTAATTGTTTAAAGAACTGTCGGAGCAAGAGCGACCATGGTGTAGGTAATTCATTTAAGTATTCTGGGTATATGTATATACATTGCAGCGAAAATGAGATTGATAAAGAAAGCAATTAGAGGAATGTTAAACATACGATCCTAAATTGATTCATTGAATTGACATTCCCGCCGTGTATGCAAAAGTGTCTGTCCCTACATTTTTCCGCTTTTGTAGCGAGTGACAACAATTGTGATAAGATATATTGCTATCCATTTCAGTTTAAAAACAAAAATAATATCAAACAGGGAATGCCACGTACCAAAAACGCAGTCTCCCCAAAACGAGCCCCACAGCACTCCATTTCAGTTTAAGACTTATCTGACCTTAATAAAATGTATGCCATATTCTTTTTGGCACATTTCGGCATAACATACTAAGAAAATATCTCACTTTATTCCAAATTTATCTTGAAAAAAGTGACCTTATCTTGGCAAAATACTTTTCGCGAAAAGTTTTCATTTTCCGTCACATAATAATTTCATTTAAAAAGTAAAACAATCATGAAAGTGCAAACTACTGCATACAAATGAGAAATGAACGACTGAGAAACCTTTCGCTATTAATACTTGTTTTCATGAAAACTTAATTTTCGCAAAAAAAGAACAGTCTATGACTGTGATGCAACGAACGATAATTATTGTAGGTGACAATACCTATAGAAAATTATCTGGATCAAAATACTAAAATGGAATGTAAATATGCAATGATAATATACACCTAGAAAAAAGTTAAGCACCCCTTGGAAGTTATGTAGTGACTTTAAACAATTGTATCATGAAATCGGCTGAAAATAAACGACGAAAAAGATTCTGTTAATCATAACAGCAACCCTCTGCACGAACTGCAAACAGTTTTGCACTGCTAGTGTAAGCAGATTGTCTTTAAAAAGATCCGAGGTTAACTGGTGGTCACTAAGGCAGTGAGGGTTTACTCTGCTACTGAACGTTTGAAGTACGGGTGTCATCTGATGACTCAAAATTGCTGATTTTACTCTAATACGCCACCTAAAATCCTCCTATGACTTCTACAGGAACTTAAATGTGTTTTTGATTTCGGATAAAACGGCTGCCCTTGATTGTTCAACAATATCACCCGAAAAAAACAACATAATATTACAGTTTTGTCGTTTTCTGTTTGCCATATGGTTACTGTTACGGATTACATTAGTTTTCTCTAGCTCAATTTGATGGTATTTTCATGATAAATCTTCGTTAGATAAGTCAATCTAAAATCTAGGGGGTGCTTAACTTTTTTCTTTGTGTATATCTACCTCCCTTCATTTGCAATATCAATGACAAAATATCGAATACTAAAACCATTTTAACGTCAACTTTTATAACATGAATAATAAAACAATGAATGAAACACGAACTTACAATAATGAGATATTAGCCTGACAAGCCATACAAAAAGTTAACAAAAAGATTATAAAGTGAGACGTGATCTGGACTGATTAAAATGTTTTATGAGGGAAATGTTACTTTGCTGTAGAAAATAGTGGATGTAGTCTACGAAAGTATATGTTTCTCGGCTAGTGAGGTTTGTAAGACATTATACATCATTAATTTTCTGAATGACCTTTACTTCCCTGCCATAAAGCTTAATACCAAAAAGGTGCTTTGATATTTGTTTCTACTCTTTTCCGGCGTCTTTGATGTCTGGCTTCGTATGTTCTTGTTAAGGAGTGTTCGTCTGTATGACGCAAGTTTCAGCTCGCCATTTATCTGAACGCCTAAGGTGCTAAATTTTTTATGTATCAATTCCGTATGTAGACAGTATTTTGCAATTGTCTCTCTTCAGCTATGAGTAAAACATGATTTACTTGAAAAAAATAACATTATGAAATAGTTCTCTTACTGTAGCTGTCTATGGTGGCTGATTTCTGCCATTTCGTTCGACAAATAAAGCGCGTCAATACAACAAATGTTTTAGCGGGGCCTATAACACGCCAAATAAACACCTGTCATGTTGGGGGGGGGGGGGGGGGGGGGGGGGGGGGGGGGGGGGGGGGGGGGGGGGGGGGGGGGGGGGGGGGGGGGG